>ML213666.1:0-112308 GCA_004379715.1 Crucibulum laeve
ATCTTGCTTCTTTCTCCAGACTGTCCGCGCCAGCATCAAGACTCTCAAATCTTCACTCCTCTCCTTCTTCAAGACATTCCCCTTTGCCACCTCCAGCACTGCCTCATCTTCCATTCCGACCATCGAACCAACCACATCCGATCCCACTCTCGCTCAGGTCCCGCTCAAGCCTATCCTCACTAGGCACTTTGATCCACTCCTCATCTCATGCCTCCCTCCGCCTTGTCGTTATTCGAGGCGGAGGTGGTAAAAGTAGAAGGGCCGATGTGCTCAACCAACCGCACGCTAGCGGTATCCGACTCGAGAAGAAGTATGTTTGCTCTTATCCCCGTTCTCAAGTCTCCGGTTTCGCTCTATATCAGCACTTAAGCTTTTGATCCATAGGACAACGCCGACGATAATGATGGCTTCCAAGTGGTATCGTACAAGAAACGAACCTGGCTGGCTGTCCTCCCTACTTCAACGCCTGTGATTCCACCCATACCAAGGACTCACAAGGCATCAATGTCAATACCGGCGGATACCACTCCAACACCTGCGAGTACAATCTCGAACCCAGCAGAGCCGTCTCTGGCTCCAACGAAGACAGGTCCCGCTAGAAAGGAGTCTGTTCCTGCAGCGAAGGTCACCACGACTTCATCCTCTCCGGTCTTGTGGGCATCGATGGCAACGAAAGCAACTTCTACCCTCAGAAGGGAAGAGAGTCGAAGGCAAGTGGGATTGGGCGAAGAAAGGTCGTTTTCCTCGTTGTCTGTACGTATCTTCTTTCTTCCCCTTATCTCAGGCTAGGACACTAGCACACTTCCTCTTCACAGATCCTTTCCTCCACCGATAAAAGCCAACGCTCGTCTACCTCGTCTTGCGTAAGCCCTCCTCCCTTTCCTTCCTCGTCAATCGGATGCTAATACCCCTCAAAGTTAACCTCCCTCTCCTCAAATACCAGCTCCATCCTCTCCTCCAAACGCACCAGTACCTTCTCTTGGGCGGACGATGACTGGGACATGGACAACTTTGATCTTGGGGATTGGGAGGAACAGGCATCGCTCTCTGGATCGGAGTCGGTTCTTTTCTCAGGGTCTGAGGGAAATGTGACTCTAGTTGAAGATTCCGGTTTGGCGCTTCCCGAAGTGTGCCACCTCCACGACCTCGTATGTCTTTGTTCTTTTTTTATTTGTGTGTGTGGCTGCAAGCTGACGAGATGTTTTGGGTTGCAGGAGAAGTACCCCAAGGACAAGCGCGCTGCTCGTCACTTCGAAGTACCCTCCATCCAGAATTCCCCTGCTACCAACACCGAGAAGGAGAAGGACTTGAAGGAGGATGATCACTTGGGGCTGCTCCCAGCCGTGTGCGACCTCGCTGTTTTCGTACGTTTCTTCTTCTCTACCCACTACCTTGACTCATTAGTTGGCCGTGCTCATAGGATACGTACATCAAGAACAAACGTGCTCTTAGCCGTGAACCTCCTTGTCCCATGAATATCATCTCTGAAAAGCCTGCTGCCATCATCACCGTCGATCACCGTCCCCAGAAGGAGATCGAGGACCATCGCCACGAGCTCCCACCAGTGTGCGACTTCGCTCAACTCGTACGTTCCGACTCTTTTTTCTCTTCCGGCAATGTACTAACGTGTTTACTTAGGAGCACTATTTTAACGCGCAGCTGGCCGCCAATTCTAGTTCCAATGACCACGTACGTCCATTTCAACTCTTCTTCCTACACATTCTCTTGCTAACTACAATCCTATTCATACAGCGCGTGCACCCGTCCCTTCCGCCAAAGTCAACATGGCTCACCCTCCCCGATATCGCGGAAGCGAATCTGGAGGTAGCTCCTATGACTACGGTCCGGTTCATGGACGGTAGCGCATGGATGGTAATGGAGGGTGCAGGTGAGGAGTGGGAAGGAGGGTTGCAAGAAGAGCGTAAGGAAGGTTTGCCATTGCCCATGAAGGACCAGTTCCCTTCTCTACGCTTGGAGAGCTCGACCAGCGCTAGGAGCAGGATCGGCGAGAATGTTAGTATCACTACTGCCACCGAAGAGAAAGCTCGCTCTTTTAGCGACATCTCTTCCGGCACCGCCACTACTACCCCCCCACTGCCAACGCTACCACCTCACCTTTAACGATGGCCACGACCCCCCGATCACCCAAGCTCGTCTAGCTTCGTCGGCACGTACAAGGGGTGGTGTCGTGCTTTATCCCTCCCGCGCATCGAGTCCCCGCTGCTACCGGGGCTTGATCGGTGCTCTTTCTTCGATCCTCTTTGAACCGATATCAACCTCAGTCCTTTGCTTGTTGCTGCATGCTACCCTACAAGGCCGTCCCACTCTTTGCTTCGTTCTTCTTTTCCTTCCCCTGTTCTGGCTGGCTGCTGTTTCTTTCCTTCTTCCTCTCCTTCTCCACTTGTCTCTTGCCCGTGCCCTACCCCGGCCGCCCCGAGTATTGACGGATGCCCAGTTCGACACGTGGTGATATGCACGCGGTGTATATTTGCTCGTGAAGCCAGAGACATTAGCTCTTTTGGTTTTGCCGCGTTGTGCGGGCCATCTTCTTTTGGCTACGATTGCATTATCTTTATTTTTATTTCGTTTCAGTTTGCTTGGTTTGATTTGATTGCTCAGATTGGATGCCCGGATAGGGATTTTTTTTTTTTGATTATCATTATCATCTCTGTCGCCTCCTTTCTCCTTTCCCTCGTCCCTTTCCCTCTATCGATTTATCTTTTTTTCACTCTGGATCTCTTCCCCCTCCGCTCTCGCATTTGTACATCCCTCAATCATCCATTTGCATATCCCGCATACCTAGCATTAGACTTACCCTCGCCTCTTTCCCTCCTCAGTCTTTACTTTTGTCACTCTGGATCTCATTCCTCTCCCCTCTCGCATTTGTACATTCACCGTCATCCATTTGTATATCATACATACCTAGCATTAGATGACAGCACGGGCTCGTTAGATTAGCGCATACATACAATGCCCTCATCATACTATACTGCCACATTACTATATCATCAGCATTACTATCCTCGATTAATTGCCAGATTACGCGAATAGACCTCCGTTGCGCCCCCTTCAGATCCTCACGGATATTTATTCTTCGAGTTGAAAACAGACATTCGTCTGCGTTGCGAATGGCGCCGGACATATTTTGATCTGCTGATGACACTGCATGTATATCATATAAGGCCAAAAAGATAGCATATAGAAATACAGATAAATAACATTTACCCTTTCTAAATCACAATATAATTCATAGTATACTTTGACAAGGTGTTCTACAAAAGGCCTACAGCTTTTTTTCTTTGGCAGCACGCTTCTCCATGGGTGTAAATTTTACAACTACTAGTCAGTGACTTATTGATAAAGAGCTCAATTTCATAGATGGGCAACTTGGGGAAGAGACATGGAAGAGACATGCGTGTGGAGAATATTTCATGTTTCCAATGGTACAAATTCGTATTTAAGTAGTGTACATTGGAGACTGTACACTATCCGTTTGCCTCACGAGCTCACTGAGACCAAACGTTGTCTGCATCAGAGTCTCAGCACTGCAAATTCCCTGAACCAACTGAGCACTTCACATCGGTATTCATTAGTTCCCAGATTTTTCGAGTTTTCTAATGTTTATGGCTTATATTCTCTTTTGTGCTGTATTATATCGGTCAAGATGAGATTCGACACTGCTCTAGATCTTGAAGAATCTGATCAATTTGCCAAGCTGCTTGAAGCTATTTGTTCTGCAGCCGTTTGCCACGCACACGGGAGCTCTTCTTTAAATAGCAGCTTGAAAATTCTTCTCATGACTAGTTCGAGCTCTACTTTACTGCGTAAAAGTGGTTCATACGACGCCTAAATAACATCTGAATTTTTATGGCACCTCTACCAATCGTATGATATGGTGGAGCTTCTCCTTCTTTTACGACACATCTGCCATTGAAACAAGTTTGATGATCGTCTGTTATCGGTCCTTACTTGAACCGTGTCCAAACAATGGATTGAATCTAATTGCTGATTTTATAGCGAGCCATGGGAAAACACGAAAAGAAGCGCAGCGAATTCACAGTACAAGGTCTGCTCACTCTTCACTATCTTATGTCCGCTCTTTCTCTTACTTCGACCATCATGGATGACTTCGACCATGAGAGTTCAAATACTGCTGTAGATATGTATGTTGGTCTCTATATTATCGGCTGAATGTCATTTCTCACCCTCCTTGACGTCAGATTTCTCCATGACTACCTCTATATACTAGCTGTTTGTGCGTCCAAATTCATTTACGTCCTCGACAGAGGGTTCACTTAATAGCTTCAGCAATCTTTTATTATGACCATCTTATAACATTGGGTGAGCGCGGAAGCACATAAGAGTTTTAACTTAATCAATATGAACCTCACGCGTTATGTCGGCAGGAAACGAAATTAATTATCTGTGGAGAAGACCGAAGGGCGCCAGTGCTTATTGGTTTTTTTTCAATCGCTATCTTGCGTTCTTTGGAAATTTGATAGTGACCTATCTGGGGTTTACGACGCTTCCAGTGAAGGTCAGCTAATTATTTCCCCTTTCATTTTATACTCAATCAACAACTGGCCCTCCTTTCAGAGGTATGTCTGTCAATATTTCGTCTACTCGTAACGAACGATGTTCACATTCCTTCGTCTCAGCTGCGAATCATATAATACATTTCGACAACTTCTTCTCATTGTCAGCCAAGTCTTAGTCTGTAGTAAGCAAGCCACAAGGTCATTTGGTTTGAGTCAATGATTTAACATATTCAAAGTTCTTTTAACACTGCGAATACATGCGCTTTACGGGAGGTTATATCGGATACTGGGATTCATGGGTGGAAGCGCTGCAGTTCTAATTGTGATATCATGCGTGCGTATGCATCCACCTGATGGTCTATGAGTATTAACTTCGTGATATTTTAGTGGTCAATATTTGGGCAAAAGAGTGTAGCGTCAGCGTCAGGGCAAGCGGCTGGCTGCCACATTGCACAATCGAAAGAAACGTATATCTCGAATTTCCTATTTCCTCGGTGACCAAGTATGCTCATCCCTTTTTTATTATTATAGAGCTGTCCGTAAGTGAAAGTTTTTATATGACAAAAGACATTACTGAATGGTTATCTAGACCAAGCTACCGCATGGGAGGCCTTATTCGTCTACGATTCAATGATCTTCGGGTTTACGATATTCAAGACATGGCAAACGCGAAGAGAACACATCATCACCGGAATTAGGATTCCTCTTATATCTCTCATTCTTAGAGATGGTATGTATCTTATCAATGCCATATACTAATACCCGCTAATGAGACGCTAGGTGCAATTTATTTTGCGTGGGCCACAAAATCTGATTGCTGTACAGCAATGTTCTGACAATTTTTCACAGCGTCATGGCGCTGGCTAACTTGGCGAATATTTTAACATTTTATGTGAGTGAGCAACCTGCCCAAGCGAATGCTAGTGAGCTTACTATCATATTTATAGCTCTGTGGTGTGAGCACGCCGATAATTTTATGACACCGAGATCATCCTAACATCATGGCGCCGATCATGACAGCCATTCCTGCGAGGCGGACTATCTACATTTGCAAGCAGGTGAGCTTAAAATAGTCCTTTGACGTTAATCCATGTCTCTTTAAGGGTTACTCACCTGTCATCCGACAGCATCTCCGTGATGATGATGTCCCGGCTTATGCTAAATCTACATGAAAGCGCCAGTATTGGCATATTCTCGACACAGTTGAGCACGGGCCTTGAGTACGCAGGGACTCCTGAATATAATACGACAGAAGACATCGAACTCGACACCTTGTGGAATGATAGCGTGGACCAACAATCTTCCTTCCCACCTAACATCTCAAGAATTGACCATCCATCAATATTAATCACATCTACGAACGTCACATAACTCGCATTCTATACCATGGACTATATATAGCCTCACATTCTACTCGTGCCCACCGACATACATACTATACCCTCATCATGCTACACCACCGCATTACTGTATCATCAGCATTACTAGTCCCGATTGATTGCTAGATTACGCGAATAGACCTCCCTTGCGCCCCCTTCAAATGCCGATGGATATTTATTCTTTGAGTTGAAACAGACATTCGTCTGAGTTGCAAATGAAGCTGGAGATATTTGAAATCTGCCCACGACACTGCACATAAGCCCTACTCAATATGTAAATACTACGAGCACATCGAGTGATTAATATCCGACAGAAACTAAACAAGAGATCAAATAGTTCAGGAGCTTTTCTAAGTTCATGCAAATCCCAAAGTCCTCCAATAAGTTGTCGTTTCTTGGAACTTCCTCACGAAATCGTTGATCCTTTTCTGCGACTCCTTCACAAACGACGCAGGGAACCACTTATCCTTGATCAGCGTGGTGTGACAATTCTCCGCAGCTAACTTCAACATCTCCTTCACGTCCTTCTCGTCCTGAGGCACGTTCTGCCACAAATACAATTTCACCGCAACACTATGATCCGTCCAGGCTTGCAATTTCAGAAGTAGAACAGGCAGGAGAGACATCAGTGGAGTACCAGGATGGCTCGCTGAGTATATAATCTAGGAGGGCTTGATACGTGGGATGGTAAGAACACCGAGGATTAAAATGTCGACTTTGCATTTGCGGGCGAAGGATGTGTATATGCTGCTCGTAAGGCCGAATAATAGGCGGCAGCCGGGATACTGTACCAGAGAATGCGATATGTCGCCCAAATGTCTTTCGAAGTAAGTATATAAAAATTTCTATGTTTAGCGAGGATCATGCGTTTTATATCTTCTGGGTCGGTGTCGGTTAGGACTACTAAGATAAATGATAAAATAAGCATTCGCATATAAGCAAACACTCAAGGAAGATATAAATGCACTCCCGGGACACGATTCATCATCCCGTAGGCAAAACAAGCTGCTCCTCTAACTAAATACGAGTCGATTTCTTTATCTTTGAGGAGCCTTAACAACCGCTTTGGCTATCTTCATGATTTCCTGGGAAGTAAGAGGAACCTGGCCGTAGCGAGACATTATTTTTCGAGATGTTTGAGAGTTAGTGAATGAGATGCGTATTCAGTGTCGCTCTTATGTGATGTGCTCGTGGGTAGAAGGGACATATCAGAGCATATTTTACCTCGTGTGTGAGATTCGAGGTATCTATCAATAGCACCGAAGACTACTCTTCTAAAGATTTATCTATTAAATGCGAACACGCCGACGATAAGATGTACAATCGAACCTCACTTAACTCATACTCCTCAAAGCCCTTTGAAATGACCCTCAAGTGGAATTTTCAGAGGAAGAAGATGCCAACGAAGGAGGGATTACAACATGCAGTGTTTCGGTACTGATAGTGTTGTTTTTCATCTCTTGCATGACGTATTTCAGATCCGTAAACTGCTTCACTTTGTCAGATCTCTAGAAACTCCGTCAGCTATTACACCACTTGAAGATAAATTTAATCACCTGATAGCGAACGACACGTCCCGAAGTGCTCGAGACTGCATAAAAGAGGGTCTCCTTAACATTACACTCACTTTCTTCTATGTCTGATAGGTGAATATAATGCTACAGTAGATGATTGTGATCTTACCGGAGTATACCAGTTTAAACGACTGAAGGCCATAAGTTGCTTTGGATTTCTTCTCCTTCAGTTGATCCTTCTATGGTGTTGTTATGATTAATAGGCAGGATGTGTATGTTCTCAACATACAAGAACGTAGGACTTGAAGACGTCCGCAATACCTAGACACACAAAGCATACTATACCGGGTCTATATCGCGCAATCTTGTCGAGTACAACTGGAACTCCATCTATTTTCTCTTTCTTCGAGAGCTCAACCTGCTATTCAAACCTTGAGAATTAGCTGGAGCGAATTTTAGCACTAATGCATACCTCTGTGGTAGGCCTTGAAACAAGATTTGTCAGGCCAATCGAGAATCGTTTTGGTAGAGTATGGTCATCTTCAGGTAAAAGACGCTCCGAAGTGATTCTTATTTGATATAGGTAAATAAAAAAAGCTATTAGCGCGCAAACGAGATTCTTACCCGACTCATACAGACATCCCCAGAAGACCCTAAGAATATCGGTTTTTATCGAAGACTATCACCGCTGACTTTATCCCACAAAACACGACTGAAATACATGCATTAGATACGGCAAAGTAAAGCAATGCAAGATGTACGCACATTCGAGTCCTTCCTGAAGGCAATCTTCTAACCCTTTTAAATGTGCGTATACCTCCGGGCCTGAAAGACCACGCTTCTTCTTAGATTTCTTATTGAGTTGCTGTTCTTCGGCTTCATATTCATCCAAAGGCATCCGAAGCCTCTTGCTAGTTCTGTACTGTGTCGGCGATCCAGTAGTAATAGTCCCGTCCTCGAAGTTCTCAAATATAGGTGTATTGGAAGGAGTCTTATTTTTTGAAGTAGATTTTTGCTGCCTGGACCTAGATATGGAGGCTGGAGAAGAACAAGCGAAAACAAAACGAGATATGCTAGCCTAGAGATTTCGCGCAGCATTAGAATCAAGTAGGGCTGAGCTATTTTCGTCCTCTTATTCTATCTTATTGTTCATTTTGGTAAAAATTCTTAAATATCAGAGGATAAAGCCCTTGAATAAGGCCCTATTATAAGGTAAAGTTGTAAGTAATGATATTGGTTGAAGTTCAAGTTCAAGAAGATTCAAAGTGTGTGTGACGTAGTTATAGGATTTTCGGTGGTTGCTGAGCGTGTGCAACCATTTTCGGAGTTTACCGTAGTAATTGAAATTTTTGATATGCAGATTCAATGCAAATTTACTGTGACGGATACCTAGACAAAACGTTACCACACTCCTTCATCTTATCTTAGATTAACCTAAGTACTTACTTTCGGACTCAGCATATTAACTAGATAGTTATTCGACGCTCGTTTTAGTTAGCTACATACTACCTACAGTATATAAGGGGCCTCGTATTCGACTACGAGCCCAAGTTCTACGAATTGGATATACCTACGCTAGTCTATCCCGTTCGACTCGAGCTTCTCACCTCTCGTGTGCCGTGACCGCGATCAACCTCGTGCTCCCGTCACATTTACAACTTACCAGGATCTCAGAATGAGCGAGAGACTTTATACATTCCAAGGATACTCGTGCCCATAAAAAGTATATGACATCATTTTTATCAGGTAGCACTCATTGTTTGTGTTCTAGCTCAACCTCTGCTTCTATTTTTACGATGTAGCTGCTCTCGTGCATGGCCATGCCTTTTATCTTGACACTCCATGAAAGAAAAGGCTCATTGAAGCATAAAAACTCAACTGATTTTGTGTCACAAAAATGTCTTCTGACGCGTGAGTATTTTGTGATGTCATATACGAGTATCACGTGAGATTTACGGCAGGCCTAATGCCGTACTAGTCAACTGTGGAATCCAGCTGTATCTTTCGAACATTCAGACACTCGAACAACGTTTTGAGCAGCTGATAAGCCCGGCGCCCGACAAGCTCTCCCAGGATTCACGCCGTAATGCCTTCTAAAAGAGGTCAAGAGTCACAGTCACCTTGTCGCTCTACGACGTCCACTACCAGGCCTGATACAATAATACGGGCATGGACCAGTACTCTGTTCCCTCAGAATCCAAGAAACTTCTACTCGATGGCCTGATTCATAATCCCCTGCACAACTCTTCTCCCAAGGAAATCGAGGACGCTGCTGCGAATGTGGATTATGTTGGAAGTGATCTCCCAGTCATCCCGATCAACTGGAGGTTTGCAGAAAGCATTTCTGCGCTTAAGGGCTTCCAAGGCTCTATGCTGAACGTTCTATTGAAGCGAAAGTATGGAATTCCATACCAAAGGATCATTATAAATACGTTAGTTGGTTGTATATGCGCTTGCGGGCTAAAGTCCTATACTGATATTGTTCGGATTTTCAGTGATCATGCCCAGCTGTTCATCATGTCAGCCCTTCTTCCAGTGATCGATCCTTATGGCTCGAGTAGCAGCGTTCAGTTGAGTGGAAGTGGGCTCGATAAGTACTTCCCTAGCTGTGATAAGCACAATGCTTTTAGTCCGACAACCCCTCCTTTCGATCATGCGTGTACGAACATCTACAAGACGAAGGACAGCCGCTTTTATCACTTGCATGGTAAGGAATAGTGCATCTGCGTTAGTCATTAGAAACGACTAACATTTTGTTCGTTAGGTAGTCTGAATCCTCGTATATGCCAGGATGCTCTTCAAGTCAGTCGAGATGACGAAGCAGCTGATATACGGGCAGGAAGCCGCAACTATCAGGAGAAACTTCTACAATACGATTCAGCCGAAGTTGAAGGGCTTCTCAACGACCAGTATCGACAGGCAGGCACCACATGCTGGTCAACTGACGAATATCGATCCAGTGCTCACGGGAAAGCCAATGCTCATGTCGGTCTCTATGAGCTTCACTACGTCCCCAATGAGAAGCAAAAAGCTACCTGGTGGCATTCCATTGAAGGCAAAACATCCCCCACCCGCCCTCTCTTCGGTCTGAAAGTCATTGACCTTACGCGTATCATCGCATCCCCTGCAATTGGACGGGAATTAGCAGAGATGGGGGCTAGTGTCATGCGAATCACGTCTCCGAACATTACCGACCTTGTCGTTCTGAACTTCGATCTGGGATGGGGGAAGTGGAACGCACATCTCGACCTTACAAAGGAGGAGGATCGAAGGACACTAAGAGGCTTGATTGAAGAGGCTGATGTTGTAATTGATGGATATCGCCCGGGTGTCATGCAGAAATGGGGCTTTGGGAAGGATGATGTTCTTGGTTTCTTTAAGGACAAGGAGCGGGGTGTCATATATGCGCATGAGAATTGCTATGTGAGTACGCAGTTGGGATGTGAGAGCTTTCCATGCTGACTTTTTTCATCTTGCTAGGGCTGGAATGGTCCTTGGTCACACCGCTCTGGATGGCAGCAAATCAGCGATGCGGTATGTTCGTGTCATTGTATGTTAATACCTCCAGCTGATTCAGTACTCCGTAGAACTGTGGTGTATCACTCGAGTTCGGAAGGGCTATGGGGCATAACGAGCCTGTAACGCCAGTGTTTCCTAATTCTGACTACTGGTGGGTATTCCGTACGTGTTCGCTTTATATCTACCGCTTACCGACCCTCCAGCACTGGAGCAGCGGGATCCACAGGCATTGTAGAGGCACTGATCAAGAGAGCCGAGACTGGAGGCTCTTACGTCGTCGATGTACGTCATTTCCCCTCCCTAACAGCATCAACACCCCACTAACCACTCCCCTACCCAGATCGCTTTAAACTACTACTCCCAATGGCTTGTAAACACCTGCTCCGACTACCCTCCTCACACCTGGGACGCGCTCTGGGCTAAATATGATCGGCCTGTGTTCCATCACACAGATAACATGGGTGTCACGATCCCGCGGTACATGCAGATGCTAAAGGAACACCAGGCACCGCTATTTAACCCGTCTTTCTTCGAGGTGAGGGAGAACAAGGCACTGGGTGTTCCTGCACGCACTGTTAAGCCGATATTGGAGTTTCCAGAGGGACAAGTGAAGCTGGGGTATAATGTGGGCACGCGCCCGAATGGGAAGGATAAGCCGAGGTGGCCCGAGGATTTGCTTACAGAAGTAGTTGCTTAGGAGGACGTGATCAGCGCTGGTGGCGAGAAATTGCGCTGTAAGTATTATACAATTGAAAAATACAAATGCAACTCAGATATTCATATCCTGAGATTCTGGAGTAGGCTGCTTCCTCTCCCTTATCTTTCCCGTTCGCGCCGCTTCATCTCTCACCATCTCCCCCTCCTTCCTCCACTGCCTCTTCTCAAATGCATCGTACTCCTCCTTCGCGTCGATCCATCGCTCCTGTATGTCCCGAATATCGCTTCCGGGACCTTTCAATGGGCCTGCTGCGCTGGAGAAGAGAGCGTATGTGTTGGGTCGCACAGCGGGCGGTGCTTTGCTTTTGTCGATCGCCTCTGGTGGAACCTGTGACTCTGGAGGCGGAACGAAGACGTATCCCGTCGCGCGGTCGATGGCACGTGTGAGATTGAGCATAGAGTTTTTGTCCTGTTAGTGTTTTTTAAGCACAACGGTGAATTCTGGAAAGGGGGCACACACCTCGACTGCTAGTGTTTCGAAGCCTACTAAGCTAAAGTCCTCGACGAGCGAGATCATTGCCATGTTTAGCGACGCGAATTTTGGTGGCAGGGACGAGGAGAGTGAGTTTTCGAGGTATGACAAATCTTGGACTTCGGTGTAGAAGTCGAGGTTGAAGTCTGCACATAACGATTAGAACGCGGTGCAAAAAGTTGGGTTGGGTACGCACCAAGGTCCCCATATTGTGATATGAGATCGACCTTTGAAAGGACGTTGATGTGAGGTAATTCTAGGTGCAGCATAGCTCGTAATGAAAGCAGGAGTACGGAGACGTATTTCGAGGCATCTGTGATATAATGAGCATCGCATAGATGAACAGCAGCCAACTGGCCAATTATTGATCATTCCAACGTGCACAAAGAACTATAAAAGACGTACCCGAAATCCATTCTTTACCAGCTTATCCACAATCCGTTTGATACTCTCATGGTTTGTGCTCAGCTCGACCTGGCCTGGCAAATCAAAGAGCACATAAGCATCGTTCCCCAACGCCTTCAGCCGTTCCTCAAGCCAGTCAAAGTTTTCCTCCAGGTATTCCATGCAATACAGCAGCCCACCGTTGGGGCCTAGCCCATGCTCATCCATGACATCTTGGAGCGTTATTAAGGACGAAATATCGATCGCGCATGGATAGGGTATTGAGTCGTTCGCTGGGTCGAGGTTCACGATGGATATAGGACGATTTAATGCGGTGAATAACTGGTGTTTTCCATAGCAGTATGTTGATTTCCCGCTCCCTGGGGAGCCGCAGACGATTTCGCCGAATGGCATCGTGCTTGCTGTCGCGGACGATGGTGAAGGGACGTTCGCGATCGTTCACGTCAGCGGCCTTTTTAGATGACGCAAGGACAAATATACTTACTGTACGATTAGAGTTTCATGTTATCTTTAAACGCGCACGTCAACGGGCGGTTGGTCTGTCGTTGCAATTCGCCCCGTTATGTATTCCCTCTTCGTTTTATATTCAAGTTGGCTTTCCTTCTCTGCGTCCCAGACGTACCTATGAACTCGAAGAAACGCCCAAGAAACGCCAAGTCAGTTAACTCCGATGTTGGCTTAAAGGTCGTTGTTTGGTAACAACCTTGGAATAGATCTGAGTACGTATGTGGTGCTGAATTTAAAACCATACTTGCACTGCGATCATCGACAAACATGTACCTCAAGAATGTTCAATACAAGCGCTTGAGTACACCAGGTGAGTTAAGTACTGTTATGCAGCGAGTACGTTTCGAATGCATCAATCAGTTCTGAGTCATAGCCTCAAAAATAAAATGTGAGTCCGCCGAATTTCCGAGTATTGAGTGTTGCCAGAGATTAGCGAAACACGAGAGAGAGAATCTCGGGATCGAGAGGACTTATTAATGCGTAAAATAATTCATTGACAAGGCGGGAAGCAGTCGGTCCATGAACGGAACCGACTGGACGGATAACGCGAGAGATCATAAGCAGCTTATATAAAATGATCCGTGATAGCATGCTGCAGATAAAGGAACAACGACCAAAAGACGAAATCCGTAACCGTACTATGGGACCACCGCGGATCGAACGCGGGACCTTTAGAATGCGTAAGATATACTTCAGTCTACTGCTCTCCCAGCTGAGCTATGGTCCCATTGACGATTCTTTGAATGCTCGTTTCCCGATCGAGTGGGGAAAGGGAGAGCTATATTTTGGGAACCTCATAGAGAAGGCCTAGAGTGCTTCTCATAAGCTGTGCAAGGGAACAAATGGATTCAAGTCACAGAACGTAAAGCCGTGCCCTTGATGTTGAAATCAAGTTAAAATAAACGAAGCAGTCGCGCTTAATTTAGGATTTTAGGTAGTGACTCTCGCAAACGCGGAGGTATTGGTTACAATTTAGTACCATTTGCATACTGTGAAGAAGCTAAATAAGACAAAAAGAACAGGTGATAAAACAGGCCGTAGAACGCCATAAGAAAGAAAGATGAGTAAAAGTTACGTGTTTTAAGGAGAGAAATGAAGAATAAATCTGTACTGCAGACGCCATAGCCCATTATCGCAGAAAGCTAAGTTTAGAAAGAGCAGCAGAGCGCTCTTTATTCCAAAACTTGATATTATTATCAGTACAGTGTTGGTCGGTGATGTTTTTCAACTAACATTGGCGCTGGCCGTCCAACTTAGCACTCCTTTAGAAACGATTCCAGTTGGCCCCAATACTGTAGTGAAGGAGAGTTCAATACATTACAAATGGAAGCAGTCTATTGATACCTATAATTCCGCTTGCTAATTATTTCTACTTACCAGCGTACCCAGAATTGAGTCATCAAGCGTCGCGATCCACCTAGCACTCCGAGATTTTGATGCGCCATCTATTTTTATCTCACCAGTGCGCACAGCGCTATGCTATATACAGATACATTTCTTTCTCTCATGACGACTACGACGGTGATAAGAATAATACGGTGATCGGAAATTCAGCAGGTGGGTCACAATTGCTTCCGAGGATAGATCATCGCTGACGGCTGATGCCAGCCACGTTTCTGTTAAGAATATGTACAGGCTTCTTGCTATAGCATTTCAGCGCAAATATAGTAACCGATGGTGGTCATCTGCATCAAGAAGTCGTTGCGACTTAAAAGCGTGTCCGTAATGAAAAGATCAAAAGCTTTTGATAATCTTCAAAAATTCTGTTCTTCAGGTTATTATTCAAAACATTTAACCATAGAAATTTTATCGGGTGCCATGGGCATAGATGGATCTACGCTTTTCAATTACTGTTTCAAGTATTCCCAGGCATCCACAGCCATCATTCACTCTCTGACGGCTCTCCATAGCTACTTATTTTAATCACCAAGCGATGTCTAAAAGGGATGAACAACGCAGGTAATTTAAGATTTTACATTTGATTTTTAACAATTGATGATGTAGTAATCTCACAGAGCAACACTACACGGGTTGAAGCGATAACCGGGTCTATATGTTTTCTCTGTTAACGCTCTATTTTTAGGGAAATATTGCTGTTTACCGCAGCGAGAGCGAGCGAGATTGGTCTCCGCCATTTTCTCCATCTGAATACTCCTGAAACTTCGGTATAAGTGGGTATCTGGTAGCCTATAAAATAGTCCAGGAGACGAATTTTTTTAGCCAGCTTCCTCAGTCATTTACCTCAGGATGTTCCGCCTTGTCCATACACCAGCCATATTTGCTCTCTTCGGTACCACCCTCGGAGCCCTGTTCACAGATCCTAGCCAGCTCAAGCAGACAACCTACGATTTCGTAGTTGTAGGTGGTAAGTGAATTCTCCCTTATCCTCATCTTTCAATCACGTTAATATTACTTACTTTAGCCGGAACTGCTGGTAATGTCGTTGCCACTCGCTTGACTGAGAACCCATCCGTCAAAGTCTTAGTTATTGAAGCCGGAGTATCGTAAGTTATCTACTCTATGAGATAATATTTATACTTATAGGAGCGTGTAGCGACACTGGATTTGACTCGGACCTCATTAGGATTCCTTTCCTGTGCGGTCAGACTGCTATCAATACGCCATTCGATTGGAATTATACTACTGTACCTCAGAAAGCCCTCAACAATCAGGTACTTCCATACTATCGAGGATTTGTACTTGGAGGAAGCAGCTCTACAAGTACGTATACGTAGCTGCCTCTCGAACCTTGAAACCAATTTCTTATTTCATACGCAGACTACCTGGCTTGGACCCGTGGCTCACCTGATGACTATAATCGTTTCGCGAATGTTACTGGCGACTCATCTTATGCTTGGGATAATATTTTGACCTACTTCAAGAAGGTATGCTTCGCCTACTCCGTACAGAACTAAATTTTAAAATTTCTGTGTATCTTCAGAGCGAACATCATGCTACGCCAGAAGATGGTCGAAATGATACCGGAGAATATATTCCTTCAGTACATGGTTTCAAGGGCCCAGTAGCATTCAGCGTCACTGGAAATTTATCCAACATTGATGATCGCGTCTTGGCTACCACTCAAGAATTATCCGATCAGTTCCCCTTCAACCAAGATACCAACTCTGGAAATCTTCTTGGTATAGGTAAGCATGCGATATCTGATGATCAATTATTCGATTGCCTTACATTCATTGATGTAGGTTGGCAGCAAAACTCGTTGGGAAATGGGTCCCGTTCAAGTTCTTCTGCCGCATATCTCACTCCAGTTTTGAACACTCGTGCCAACTTGGACGTCCTCATTCAGACACGCGTCACTCGCCTCGTTACAACTGGAAGCGCTAATGGTGTTCCCGAGTTCAAAAGCGTCGAAGTCGCTCAGACATCTACCGGTCCCCGCTTTACCTTCAAAGCTAACAACGAAATTGTTCTTAGTGCTGGAGCTATCGGGTCACCGCAGATATTAATGCTTTCTGGTATCGGAGATCCTGCAGAGCTTGCCAAAGTTGGAATTAATTCTACCGTCTCTCTACCCGAAGTTGGAAAGAATCTTCAAGATCATCCTATTGTTAGCACACAGTGGGTCGTTCCAGACGATGCTCCCACTCGTGATATCTATACTCTAGGAGAGGACCCGGCTGCGGTTAATGCTGCTTTATCACAGTGGCACGCTAACCACACTGGTATTTATGCTAATGTTTTGGGAAATCATATGGGATTTTTCCGCCTTCCTCAGAACTCTTCTATACTAGCCCAATTTGGCGATCAATCTGCAGGTCCAGGCAGTGCACACTACGAACTTGCATGGGTTAGTGGCTTTATGTCAGTTAGCCAACCTTTCCCGACAAGTGGAAGATATTTCTCTAACATCAACGTTGTAAATTCTCCGACTTCACGTATGTTTCAATTCTAGCCATTATATTCTCCTGCTGATCATCATATAATTTTAATTTCAAAGGTGGCTCTGTGGTCTTAAATTCCTCGGATCCATTCACTGCTCCACTCATCGACCCGAACTTCTTCGACACCGACTTTGACTTACAAGTCATGGTTGAAGCTATCAAGGCTGCTGTTCGATTTGCTAGTGCTAAAGTTTGGGACGGATACATCCTTCACCCCTACGCCGATCTTGCTACTGCTTTGGCTCCCAATGCGACTGATGCCGACATCGTCACATATATCCGAAGGTGGACGGGTTCGATTAAACACCCGATGTCGACAGCCGCTGCTAATGGAGCCGAGGGTAAGGGTGTGGTTGGGGCTGATTTGACAGTGAAGAACATTTCGGGAGTTCGGATTGTTGATGGATCTGTTTTCGTAAGTTATGTCATAACGCTTTTGGGTAACTATACTAATGAGTAAAATATAGCCGTTCATACCATCTGCACATCCTCAAGCTGGGATATATGGTGTTGCTGAGGTCGCTTCTGATAAGATCAAGGCAGCATATCATCTTTGATTAGACATTTTTTTAATTCTTTTAATTCTTTTATTTTCTTTATTTTCTATTTTTATTTTAATCATTTACTGGGCATACCCCATGTTAGACTTTACATCATAAACTCTTTACTCGTGGCCTATTTTTAGATATTAATCCGTAGTAGTGCCTTCTCATGTAATGGTGCTAGTTTACTAATTACATGTGAATTATATTGCTTTAAATGGATTATAGTTTCTGAAGCCGTCAAACGGGAGGAAGAACGGATGATTGCGTTTACTAAAGTTGCTTGGCAGCTTATTTTACATTGTACAGTCCAGTGCTTGTGGATTTAACAGTTACATCTATCCAGAATGGTAGATATTATTAGTAGATAACACTATAAGTATTAGTCATATGTACAAAAACTGTACATACAGTAAACTACGTCCTATGGATTCTTTACCCGCTGATTGCATAACACGTTCGTACATAGTGGATACTTTCACTATAAACTCCTGCTGACTTTGTATGAGCGGTTGCTCCTGAAAACAACTTCATTCAAGCCAAATTAGCCTATTCGTGCACCATTTTCATAGGGGTACATACTCAATTTTTCACTGGCAGTTACTGTTACAACCAGGTTTGGATATTGCATATCCTCACGTACAAAGTTCTTGCATGTCCTTGTAATTAGGAACTCATCCTTGATAATGGTTGGATTCGATCTGGCTTTGAGCCTCTGACCTTGAAATAAAATAGATACTCGGTCAAACGATGAACGGTGGTCTGTAAAGTATATTTCGAGATTCATCATCTCTATCATGTTCTATGCTGTTATCACACTAGTATTAAAGAAGTGGAAGCTTTTTTAACAACTGGCAAGACACGGTATGCGGCGAAACTTAAAGTTGAAGATTTGTATCACCCCGGGACAGCGCAGATTCCGTTACAGGTGGTTGATATTTATAGAACACAGGTAGACGGAACCGACTGAGTCAATAGTACATATCATATATATGTATATAGCTGGCTTTTCCCAGAGAGTGTCAAGCGTGGATAGCTCTTGCTGATACATATATGCTATTCCTGTGACCAATAATTTACTGCTCTTGCGGTATTTAATCTTCTTTGTCAATTCAGTTGAACATCACTTCGAAATGCGAACAGTTGGGCCTCTTTTCGCTCTAACTTTTTTTTCCTCCACCCTTGCTAGTCTCTTGCCAATGCGAGACGATGGATTAATAGCAAGTCATGCTTTCTTACCTGAGGTACTTACACATTATACTAGTTTTGATTATGATGCTCTATTTCGTTCACTTTTCTAGGTGCATGACCTGGTATCTCGAAGCTTGACAAACCCACTTTCGTTTAGCATCTCTGCCAACACAACGCTAGAAGTCCTTGCAACGTCACAGGCCACATCTCTCCAGAAAGTCGTCGTCCAGTTCTCCGACAACAGTGCGGTGATATTTCAAGGAACTGGAAACAGAGCGATGGCTGTATTCGATCTGATCAGTAACAAACCAACTTCGATCGTGGCATATGAACGTTTACCTCAGATAGTGGCGTACACAATCAGTATTTTTATTTCGTATTCAGTGGATGGAGGGATATCATTTAATTCTTCGACGGTGTTGACGCAGTCAGGAACACCAAACGATATAACCGTCACTGGGGCGGACACATCAGATAATAGCAATGAATCATTTGTAACCATTTTATTGCGATAAATGAATTGGAAAATCTGCTTCCAAAGGACGTATAGTGCTTCGGATTTAATTTAGAGTTGAATAAATTATCGATGGTGGGGATGAAGATAGTTGGAAATAGGAACACGCCTCCGTTGACTCGTTAATTACAGGCCTGATGGTCTAGTAGTATGATTCCTCGTTCGGGAAACTCAACATTTCCAGCGCTTTGTGAGCGTTTGTTTCGAGGAGGTCCCGGGTTCAATTCCCGGTCAGGCCCTGCTTATTATCATTGAAATCTTTTTTTTTAATGCCGACGACACTAATTCACTTTCTCGGCGAGTAATAGCATATATAAGACTCATTGTAAGGATTTGAATTACTTTGCTCAGGTCACCCAATGATTTACAATAGTTCGTTGCATTCGTAACAAGGTCACAAAAAGAAAGCGACTATCAACAAGTATTGGTTAACGTCATGATGGGAGGATATACAAGGCGAGGTAAGGTTGTTATGGCGCAGACGATGGCATATTCAGTGGCATAAATTGATTAATAAATGGTCGAACGTGATGCGATGAGAGGATGAAATAGGGCGTGAAAGAAAGGAAGATTAGGGTATAACAAAGCATGTGCCTTTCAAATGAGAAGGTGACAGGAAGTCCGAACGTTAACCCAAAGGGTGTAATAAGGTGCGAAAGGATAAAGCATGTCACTGCTTAACTTGACAGCGAGGCGCTCAGAACCCTTCAAACTCCTCCTCTTCCCCTCTCCTCGCTAAAAACGCGCCCATATCTGACTTCTTAGATGTTAAAGACGGACGAGGGAACCCAGTCGACGGGAAGCTGCCTCTCTCACTAAGTCGAGGCGAAGGGAACCCTCCACTCAGCTGCGGGCTAGGAAACCCTCTACTCAGCTGGGGACTAGGGAATCGTCCATCTGCACCCGGACTCGGACCAGGGAACTTTCCTGACAATGCAGGGCTCGGTGCGTGCAATCCCGCGGATACAGGACTCACTACCTCATCCTCCAAGTCAAAGAACCCAATACCCTGTTCGACTGTCGTAGGCGAGACGACAGTCGCTCGATCCGAAGAAATGTCGAACGCGTCTCCGGGGGAGGTGGGAGCTGCGGTGGAGGGAGATGTGGATCCTCGAGTCGACTCTCTAGTAGACGAGGAAAGAGACTGCTGAGAGGCATGGGATACCGAGCTGGAACTCGACTTGGATTTCTTCTTCCTATGCCTCTTAGTGCTCGATTCGGATGCGAGATGGGGAGGTAGCGCGGAGGGATACACTTGCCCAGAGCCTGCATGCCCACTCTCAGGAACGCCGGCGCCTCCATAAACACCATCAACACCAGGATTAGAAGCACTTCCACGACTCCTTGAGTCTCCCCTCCCAGAACGTGAATCTGACCCCCTCGAGTCACTCCCTCTAGATCCAGACCCGCCATTGGGGTACGGACGAGATGTACGCCGAGCGTATAAAGCCCCATCTAGATCAGCATCATCATCATCTGCTTCAAGCGCGAGGTGTTCCGCTCCTAATATACCCTGCTGGGGTTGCTGGTACTGTGCTAGTGAACTCGCCTGTTGCGCGCGCTGGAATGGGCCAAACTCATCCGAAGCATTCGACCCTGTCCCCGAGCCAGTAAACGACGGGGAGTACAACGCGTTCGGGATGCGGGGGTATTTCCCTTGTGTTTGGGAAGGTGCGAGCCCGGACCCGGATCCAGGGAACCCTTCGAATTCATCCTCCCCTTCACCACCAGCAGCAAGGGCCTGTGCGAGTCGTTTGAGCTCGCGTTTCTCCTGCCTCCTCTGCCGCCGAGCCTCCTTTTCTTGGAGACGGAGGGCTTCGGTGGCTGCGTCTGCTTCGGCGGGTGAAAGTGCTGACAGAGATAAGTGGCCGTTTCGTTCGCCAATTTCTGATCCCGCGTTCCCTTCTATGCGCTTGTCTAATTCCCTCTGATGTTCATTCTGCTCCTGTGGGTGTTCATTCACCTCCCGCACCGTATCACGCACACGCTCCGCCTCCTCTCTCCCTACCCTAATCGTCGCCTCACTCGAGAATGATAAATCAGCAATCATATCCGCATCCAACGGCGCAGCGTCCGAATCCCATGTCGCCCGAGTGAGTGTCGTACTCGGCGTATCAGAAGAATTGCTGCCTGTGCTTGTCGTCCGTCTCCGGTGCGAAGCATACAAAGCATCGTCATCATCGCCCAGATGCACTGCTGGCTGCTTTGGGCGACCGAAGAGATCGTATCCGAAGAGGGTGATTCCAGCTTTCTTCTTTGGTTTCTTCTTCCTTCGTTGTTGGCGACGTCGAGCACCAAAGTCGGAGTGGAGGGAGAGGATCTCTGCGTCTTCACCGTCTGTACTTGATTCTGCGTCTCGTAGAAGCCCGCGAAGCTCATCTGGGTGCGCACGGGGGATACGGTGAGCAGTGGGATTGTGGAGATCTTCATGCTGCTGTGCGTTCGAACTGCGGTTTCGGGATGTACGGGAAGTGGAAGAGTTGGCATTAAGTGACGAGGGATTGGTGAGAGACTCGGTGGAGGATGAAGCAGCGGCGTTGGTTCCAGGGAGACATGGTACAGTGGGGAGGCACGCGAGGAGGGAGTCGGACCATGAGAATGGTGTTGCCATTGTATTGAGGTGATGTGTTGGAAGGTGCAGGTACCTGTGCCGGAAGAATGCACGTTAGCTTCCGAGCGTATAACAAGAGAGCTGGAACAGCGAAGACGAAGTAAGAGCCCCTATGTCTGAACAGAGGCTACTGGTTCGGACACTTGCCGATGAATCGACAAGTGTCTTTGCATGAATCAATTTGGAGTCCATGCTACACATCATCTAACCAGAGTTAGGAGGGTGAGAGGAAGGAGCCTCACTGGCACCAAATAACATGCCAAATGAAAGAGAAGGCGGATCTACTCACTTTAGCTGGTTGAGATGGGTTCAAACTACGTAGGTTCGATTCCGAGTGAGAACAGGTAACGAATATCGACTGCGGGGTACGTTGCACAAGCGCAAACTTGTCGTACGAGGAACAGAAAGAACCTAGTCTATTTTATGAGTAAGTATGAAGGATTTGGTGAAGGAGGAAGGGTGTCGCGGAGTCGCTTGCATGAGCAGCGTGGTGTCATGTAAATGATACAATGGGCGTCGATGGCACTGAAAGAAACATCCCTTCCGCATTGAACGTGACCTCGCCACCACATGCGCCCTTCAGACAGAGCGTCCTGCATCCAGGTAATAGATTATAGACTCACTTAGTGCACCTCGCGAACTCCTCAAACCGTCTGGATGTCTATTATTGTTTGTGGGATGTTCAAGAGGGATTTCTGAGTATAATCAAGCAGAGTAGAGCTATAAACGAACGACTGGTTAGTCGAACTAACTCGAACTGCGCCTCGACGTCGTACTGCGCAATACGTTGTACTTACCGTCACTCTGAATCGCAGTTTATGCCACGTCCTTCTAGCTTCAAGTCACCCGGGCCCTGGCTGTCGTAGAGGTCGTCGCAACTGAGATTCCCAGAGTCGATGTTGAAGAGAGTAACGAGCGTTTCACAGGCTGAGCAGATCGAAATTCAACAGGAACGAGGAAGCAGCTGATTATCTCCCCATACGGTGGGCGGGTCTTGGCTGGGGAAGTGCCGGCAGTCGGCATTTGGTGCGTGTGACGAAATCGGGATTTGCCGAGGCGCATATGAGATTGTTTCTGCACGCGATGCATTTTAATCCCTGAACTTGAATTTCTGCTTCCATGTCGTTCAGCTTTTTCCATGTACATTCAAGATCTGATAGGGCAGCCGTACAGTATCACTTGAATAATCCTTGTGGAACTGTATACCCTCGGGAAGCTCTGTTCGAAATCGAGTCAGATCTATGGCTCATACTACCATTTGACCGCCAATTTTCCATTTGAATGCTCACTCAGCCTGGACCCTAAGTTCCACGCTATTTTTCATCAATTTACATGTACAACTAACGACCTAATCTACAAAAGACAAAGTTTAACCGCATCCGCTATCCCTATCCTGACGAACGTTTGTGATCGAATTCAACACGGAAGCTCTGTCCAAATTAATCAGAGCTAGGTTGCTAGGTGGAAGGAGAGGAAGTTGTTATCTGTTAATTCTTTAACCTTCATTTTATGATATCATCTGTACAGTGCGTCCAACTTTTTCATTCTGTCATTTCCCTGTATTCTAACGGCCTGGTAGTGGAACGCTGTCGACCTAGGCACCGGCTATAGCGTAGGAATATATATAATAATCCTAGAATAAACCTGTATACCTAGAAAATAAAAGAAATAAAATTGCGAGGTGGCCTCACGTCGGTCCTAACAACCTAGAAAGTAGACTGCTAATAGAATGATGAATTGTCGGGGGAAATGGATGCGAAATAGCGCGATGGAGACCGGAGGACGAAGGCTGAAGGCTGGAATGACTGATAGAATGACAGAGGAGACGACGGGTGCACGACGGGCACGACGGAGACGACAGAGACGGAGGAGGACTGCTAGGGAAAACGCTAAAATAATCGCCCGATCGCAACTACAATAGCTCGACAACGAGAGCACGGAAAATTATGAAACGAAGTAGCGTAGAAAGCCCGGAAGGAGCCCTAGACGATACAAAAGGAATGGAGAGATTTGGCGTTGTCGTCGACGAGAGCGACGCGATTTCGTGAAGAGGGTGATTTCGAGGAGGTGAGCTTCAAAAACTTGAATTTATTCCGTAAAATTCAAAGTAATTGGATGAAATATATTGGAGGACGACTGAGTACAGAGGAGAGAAGGAGAGGGGATTCTGAACTAATGAACTACGAAACAAAACCTATGTTTTTAAGTACATAAGAATATTCTTCAACAGAAAGGAGTAAAGTCGAAATAAAATGTAAAATTTTGAAGTAGAATGAACATTTGAGCATCTGTAGACACCAGACTCGCTCATGGGACTCGTTGGATCCGTAGGGAATGCAGGAAATGTCTTCTGCGCACTGGATCGAATGGATCCTATCTCCAATAAGTTCAAAACTGAATAAAATACGAAAAATACTAATCAAATCAAAAAAAAATATGGTCTATCCGTGATTGAATCCGTTGTTCCGCATTCAAATCAGTGTTCCGCTCCGTTCTTATGCTTCTTGATGCGTTCCGAACCATCCTAGCTGATCGCATAGTGTTTTCTGCAGGTGAGCTTTCGTGTACAGAGCCCGGTGGGGCTCGTCAACGCCCAACCCATGCGTTAGCGTTGAATATCAACTTACAGAGTTTGCATAACTCTGCAAAGCAGAAGATCTCTGATTCAATTTTTAAGTTATGTTCACCGCTTATCAATAGCAGCTGTACCTGTTCTCCAAGTAAGGCCTATTGGCATAAACCGTAGTACACCCACGGGATATTATATGCCAATTTCTGTCATTGAATAGCTCTGTGAAACGGGAGATCTCTGTTCGAATCAGAGCCAGGCCGTGTGGCGAATATCTCGTACACTTTTTTGTACCGGGTACGTCCACTCAACTCGTTAAAAATGGTCCAGTTATACATATAGCATGGCCTGGTAGTGTACTATTCCGCCCATCTGTAAAACGTTTCGTTTGGTGCCGAACGTACATTGATGAAGCCGAAGTTCTCTGTTCGAATCAGAGTCAGACCATATGGTCTTTGAACGTAGGAATTGATTTTTATTTGGTATGACCCCCTGCTTGTTAACAATAACTTGAATAGTATTACTCATAGCATGGCCTGGTAGTGTAAGACTCAACGCAACGCATCCGCAAAAGATCACAGCCGAGGAAGTCAATTTCTGCTGAGCGGAAGTTCTCTGTTCGAATCAGAGCTGGGTCACTACATTGATAGAAACACAATGGATATTTTTTTATTCATCTAACGAATGACCTGAACTATGCTGAATACAAGTTCTGGTAGCATAAAATGCCCTCAATGTATCTACTAATAATATTTGAATGATAAATACTTTCAATATAGGTGCGTCAGGCTGGCATCTGTATTATTAAATGCAAATCAAGTGGAAGATCTCTGTTCAAATTAGGGGCACGTCATAGTGATTTTTCCTTAGACTAATTTTGTAAAATCCACGAATAAGGTAAGTATAGTATTCAAGCATGCCATTATATGTTTAATATGTGAAATATTGGAGGCTTGGTAGCGTGGAAAAGATAACGGATCCAAATTCCATAGCCATTAAAAATATATCGACCTCTATGTGCCAACGAAAAACCTTCTGGTCTAAATAAATATAATCTGGATCGAATGAGTATTCCAGAGTTGTCAAGTTTGCTGGTCAATGGGTCTTCAAAATTGATAGATGTTCCAAGTGATAAACAAATACTACTTGTATATAGATAAAAAGGACGATCCTTATTGTCGACCTAGGCACCGGCTAGAGAGTAGGAATATATATATAATATAATCCAGAGAATACCTGTATACCTAGAAAACAAAAGAAATAAAATTGCGAGGTGGCCTCACGTCGGTCCTAACAAACTGTGAAGGGAACTGCTAAGAGAAAGACGAAGTACGGAGGGAAATGGATGCAAGAGAGCGCGATAGAGACCGGAGGACGAAGGCTGAGGGGTGGAATGACTGATAGAGTGACGGAGGAAACGACGGGTGCACGACGGGCACGACAGAGACGACAGAGACGGAGGAGGATGGCTAGGAGAAACGCTAAAATAGTCGCCCGATTGCAACTACGATAGCTCGACAACGAGAGCACGGAAAAATACGAAACGAAGACGAGGAGGGAGGTAGGAAGGTGAACTAGGTGATGCAAAAAGACCGGAGACGTTTGGCGTTAACGTCGTTGAAAGCGTCGCGCTTTAGCGAAGAGGTCGAGTTACCGAGCACCTGAGATCCAAAAACTTGAATATATTCGGTAAAATCGAAGTATTTGGCTGAAGTATGTAGGAGAGCGATTGAGTAAAGAGGAGGGGGAGAAGAGGGGATTCTGAACTACTGAACTACGAAGAAAATCCTATGTTTTTATATGTATGAAAGTCCTCGCTACTAAGAAGTAAAACAGAAATAAAATGTACAAAAATGAAAGAAAATGATCATCGAGCGGCTGTAGAAGTCAGACTCGCTCATAGGACTCGATTCATGTGGATGAAACTACTCCTATGTTGAATAAATACTTAGATTGTCTAAAAAATGAGAAAATGCGAGTCAAATCAAATAAAATAAACTCTCCAGTGATCAAGTCCGTTGTTCCGAACTCAAATAGCATTTTCGAATCACTCTTAAAGCTTCTTGATGCGTCCCGAATCTTCCCCGACGATCCCTGGTCGAAAATAGAGATACTGAAGTCGATTTAGCGGCGGCAGGACCGAGTTTCCGAGTACAGAGCCGTGCGAGGCTCGTCATTATGCATTCCCTAAAGAAATGACTGATCATTCTATGAGAGGCATTGAAACATTCTTCTCGTAGAAAGAGGTTAAAGGTCTATACATGCATGATTCATCACGAGGACAGAAGAATTGACTGCGATATTGAATTTATCTGAGACTAAACCCTTTTCGCATGATATCGACGATTAATGGATGATAGATGTAAACTGTTAAATCCACAAAAGCTCGGCCTTGCGCTGTGAAATAAGCCAAGTTTTAGTAAATGCGATCCATCCGTTTCACGACTTCAGAGACCATAATTCTGTTTAAACCAATATAATTGAAATCTAATTATTAAACTAGTACCATTAGACAGGAAGGCACTACTACAGATTAATATCTAAGCATAGGTCACCAGTAGCTTATCATGAAACATCCAACATGGGGTATACCCTGCAGATGATAAATTGAAATTAAAATAATGAAAAATAAGAAAGGATGAGAAGAATTAAGAGAAATAAAAAAAGAAATAAGAAATAAATATAAAAATTAATAAGAATTAAACAAATGTCTAATCAAAGATGATATGCTGCCTTGATCTTATCAGAAGCGACCTCAGCAACGCCATATATCCCAGCTTGAGGATGTGCAGATGGTATGAACGGCTATATGTTGCTCATTAGTATAGTTACCCAAAAGCGTTATAATATAACTTACGAAAACAGATCCATCAACAATCCGAACGCCCGAAATGTTCTTCACTGTCAAATCTGCGCCAACTACGCCTTTACCCTCGGCTCCATTAGCAGCGGCTGTCGACATCGGGTGTTTAATCGAACCCGTCCACCTTCTGATATATGTGACGATGTCGGCATCAGTTGCATTGGGAGCCAAAGCAGTAGCCAGATCGGCGTAGGGGTGAAGGATGTATCCGTCCCAAACTTTAGCACTAGCAAATCGAACAGCAGCCTTGATAGCTTCAATCATGACCTGTAAGTCAAAGTCAGTGTCGAAGAAGTTGGGGTCGATAAGCGGAGCAGTGAATGGATCCGAGGAGTTTAAGACCACAGAGCCACCTTTACATTTAAATTATATGATGGTCAGTAGTAGAATATGGTGGCTAGAATTGAAACATACGTGAAGTCGGAGAATTGACAACGTTAATGTTAGAGAAATATCTTCCACTTGTCGGGAAAGGTTGGCTAACTGACATAAAGCCACTAACCCATGCAAGTTCGTAGTGTGCACTGCCTGGACCTGCAGATTGATCGCCAAATTGGGCTAGTATAGAAGAGTTCTGAGGAAGGCGGAAGAATCCCATATGATTTCCCAAGACATTAGCATAAATACCAGTGTGGTTAGCGTGCCACTGTGCTAAACCAGCACTAACTGCAGCGGGGTCCTCTCCTAGAGTGTAGATATCACGAGTGGGAGCATCGTCTGGAACGACCCACTGTGTACTGACAATAGGATGATCTTGAAGATTCTTTCCAACCTCGGGCAGAGAGACGGTAGAATTAACTCCAACTTTGGCCAACTCTGCAGGATCTCCGATACCAGAAAGCATTAATATCTGTGGGGATCCGATAGCTCCAGCACTAAGAATAATTTCGTTGTTAGCTTTGAAGGTAAAGCGGGGACCAGTAGATGTCTGAGCGACTTCGACGCTTTTGAACTCAGGAACACCATTAGAGGTTCCAGTTGTAACGAGGCGGGTGACGCGTGTCTGAATGAGGACGTCCAAGTTGGCACGAGTGTTCAAAACAGGGGTGAGATATGCGGCGGAAGAACTTGAACGGGACCCATTTCCTAACGAGTTTTGCTGCCAACCTACATCAATGAATGTAAGACAATCAAATGTTGACCATTAAATGTTGTATGCTTACCTATACCAAGAAGGTTTCCAGAGTTGGTATCTTGGTTGAAGGGGAACTGATCGGATAATTCTTGAGTGGTAGCCAAGACGCGATCATCAATGTTCGATAAATTTCCAGTAACGCTGAATGCGACTGGGCCCTTGAAGCCATGTACTGAAGGAATATATTCTCCGGTATCATTTCGACCATCTTCTGGCGTAGCATGATGTTCGCTCTGAAGGTAGCCATAAATTTTAAGATTTTGTTCTGCACGGAGTAGGCGAAGCATACCTTCTTGAAGTAGGTCAAAATATTATCCCAAGCATAAGATGAGTCGCCAGTAACATTCGCGAAACGATTATAGTCATCAGGTGAGCCACGGGTCCAAGCCAGGTAGTCTGCGTATGAAATAAGAAACCGGTTTCAAGACTCAAGAGGCAACCACATATACGCACTTGTAGAGCTGCTTCCTCCAAGGACAAACCCACGATAGTATGGAAGTACCTGATTGTTGAGGGCTTTCTGAGGTACAGTAGTATAATTCCAATCGAATGGGGTATTAATAGCAGTCTGACCGCACAGGAAAGGAATCCTAATGAGGTCCGAGTCAAATCCAGTGTCGCTACACGCTCCTATAAGTATAAATATTATCTCATAGAGTAGATAACTTACGATACTCCGGCTTCAATAACTAAGACTTTGACGGATGGGTTCTCAGTCAAGCGAGTGGCAACGACATTACCAGCAGTTCCGGCTGAAGTAAAATTTGTTAACCTGACTGCAATGTGATAAGGACGAATTCACTTACCACCTATAACTACAAAATCGTAAGTTGTCTGCTTGAGCTGGCTGGGATCTGTAAACAGGGCTCCGAGGGTGGTACCGAAGAGGGCAAATATGGCTGGTGTATGGACAAGGCGGAACATCCTGAGGTAAATGACTGAGGAAGCTGGCCAAAAACATTCGTCTCCTGGACTATTTTATAGGCTGCCAGATATCCACTTATACCGAAGTTTCAGGAGTATTCAGATGGAGAAAATGGCAGAGACCACTCTCGCTGCGGTGAACAGCAATGTTTGCCTAAAAATACATGATGAACAGAGAAAACATATAGACCCGGTTATCGCTTCAACCTATGTAGTGTTGCTCTGTGAGATTACTACATCATCAATTGGTAAAGATCAAGTGTAATATCTTAAATTACCCGCGTTGTTCATCCCTTTTAGACATCGCTTGGTGATTAAAAGAAGTAGCTATGGAGAGCAGTCAGATAGTAAATGATGGCTGTGGATGCCTGGGAAGACTTGAAACAGTAATTGAATAGTGTAGATCTATCTACGCCCATTGCACCCGATGAAACAGCTATGGTTAAATGTTTTGAATAACAATCTGAACCACAGAGTTTGGGGAAATCAGCGAAAAGCTTTTGATCTTCTCAATACATCGACCATGTTCAGTCGCAGTGACTTCTTGATGCAGATGATCACCGTCGATTACTGTATTTATTAAGAAATGCTATAGCAAGAAGCCAGTACGTGTACCTAACAGAAACGTGGCCGGCATCAGCCATCAGCGGATGATCTATGCTCGGAAACAATCGTGACCGATCCGCCGACTTTCCGATCACTGTAGTATTTTTGTCACCGTTGTAGTCGTATCATGAGAGGAAGAAAAGTAACCGTATATAGCACAGCGCTGTGTGCACTACTGAGCTATTTAAAAAAATAGATGGCGCATCAAAATTTCGGAGTGCTAGGTGGGTCGCGACGCTTGATGACTCAACTCTAAGTACGTTAGTAAGTAGGAATGAGTAGCAAGCGGAAGTATAGGTGTCACTATGCTTTTTTTTATTTGTATGATATTAGATTCTCCTTCACTATAGTATTGGTGTCAATTGAAATTTTTTCTACTGTAGATGACCGCTAAGTGGAACGGCCAGCGCCAATGTTACTTGAAGAAAATCACCAATCCCTACTGTACTGACAATGGTATCGAGGGTCGGAATAAAGAGCTCTCCGCTGCTCTTCCTACATTTAGCTTTCTGCGATACTAGGCTATGGCGCCCGCAGTACAAAATTATTCTTCATTTCTCCCCTTAAAACACACACCTTTTATTTATCTTTCATTCTTATGCCGTTCTACGCCATGTTTTATCGTTACTCCTTTTTGTATTATTTATCTTCTTCACAGTATGCAAGTGGTACGTTGCAACGAAAACCTTGCGCATTTGCAAGGGTCACTGACTAAAACCCAAATTAAACACAGCTGCTTCGTTTATTTTAATATCAAGGACATGGCTTTATGTATTGTGACTCCAATTCATTTTCCCCTTGTACGGCTTATGAGAAGCAGTCTTTCTCTATGGGCTTCCCCATGCAACTCGCCCTTGCCCCGCTCAATCCGGAAACAAGCATCCAAAGAATTCTCAATGGGATCATAGCTCAGCTGGGAGAGCAGTAGACTGAAGCATATGTTACGCATTCTAAAGGTCCCGCGTTCGATCCGCGGTGGTCCCATAATACGGTTACGGATTTCGCTTTTTGGTCATGGAGTTCCTTTATCCGTAGCAGTGATACAGCATAATATTTAAGGAAGAGTTCCTTCCTGAGAGAAATGAATGGCGTACAAATTATTTAAAGTCCCATCATTTCAACAGGGGGGCATAGCTCAGTTGGGAGAGCAGTAGACTGAAGCACTTGAAGAAAGTTGTATTCTAAAGGTCCCGCGTTCGATCCGCGGTGCCCCCATTTATTATTTTTATTTACTAGTAGCCAAACGAGACAAGCTGAGAAATTTTGGCAAAGCTTTGTGGATAGGCTTTGGGACCGTGACACATTGAAGCTTAAAATGCTCCATGTATATAAGTCAATCAAATACAACTGTCTGTGTTCAAATGATTTCTGTTGATTCGATAGCGAGCAGCGACTCGGCGTAGTGCTGGCTAGGTTAACTTCAGGTCTCAACTTCTGCTGTTTGCCCTCCTCAATGCCTGATATATATATCATAGAAACCAACAACAATAATAAGGATAAAAGTACTACAATTACAACAGCACGGAACCAATACTATCAGGAAAACATCTTCGGTGTCCCTCTTCTACAACGAACTAATAGCCAACGATAATGTACGGTAACCTCTTTTCTTGGGTAACTTAGGTCTCCCTTATATGAACAAGCGGTCAGAATGACAATAGGCACGAGATTACATAGTAGAGTTCACCGAAATATATTCCATGCATCTACTCCTCATCTATCCTTGGCTCTATATGCTGCTCTCGCGAGGCAGCAGCAGACGCGCCATTCTGCCTGAGCTTCGCTAAGTGAATCTTGAGCGTCTCGGCATAATTCTCGAATCCCAACGTGCCCATTGCATACAATATATCCTCTCCGCCGATTGTCTTCCTCTTTTCCAACTGGCACTTCTCCGCCGCCTCCGAGGTGATAAATGAGATGAACTCGGAGACGCATTCCTGTACGCACTCCTTCGCGTCTTTCGCGATCTTGGCAGTAGGGGGAACAGAAGCTTTCATTATGCGCGCGACATTGGCGATCTAGAAGTGAGTTTCAGTATTGAGAGTGGTGAGATAAGACAAAGAGGGACATACGGGGAGGAATCGGTCCTGCTCGCGGTACTCTCCTACTTCTTGCTCTGTGATAGGGGCTGGCTCCGGCGCATCTGCAGGCGTTGGGACGACGACGCTGCCTGAGTTGCTGTCGTCCAGCGCGGGGATGATAGGCTGGAGTTCAGACATGAGCGTTCTTTAGAACTTCTAGTGTCAGCTGGACTCCAGTTTGAGCGCTGTAGTGGCTTGGCCGAGGCGCTGCACAAGCACAGTGGCGGTGGGTCGTCAGAGGATCCGGTGGCCCTTCGTCGAACGATGAGGAGCTGTATGAGCTGGTCGTAGATCACGACGACGACGATCGCATTGCGGAAAGCGCTGCGACTTGGTTGACAAGAACAATTGTGCTTCGATCACGCTTGCATCACGCCGGACCGCCTAATCGAGACTAGAGTCCAGACGCTTATGTTGTCCCCAGGAAACATACTCAGCGAAGGCTTCTTGCAGGTCAAAAGGTCAGGAGAAACGGTGGAAGCATCTGAGGAAGGGTAGATGGAAATTTTATCGTCATGGCATGAAGTACGATTGATTGATGTGCAGTGTACAGGTGGATAAACTATTTAGTAATGAGTAAATATCAATGCTGAATAAAAACATGAAATTGCGATAATGATAGGAGTATGCTGGTGTATGTCAATGCCAAGATAAATAACTTGCTAGCCTTAAAAACTTCATTATTATCATTGAAACTTTGCCCATTCCATTCCCAAATTCCGACTATTGAAGCCCGAAGAAAGTGGAAAGAAAACTTGATGAAAGAACGGAAGAAGATGTAAAGAGTGGAACTGTAAGAGCTGTGATTATTATACCGAGAGACGGAGACTTCCTTCAACCTGAGTTAATCAGAAGGCAGGTAGTATATCTAAATTTTGCAAGCGATATCTCAATTTCCAAATTCAACGCCGTAGCGGAGGGGCCGAGAAACGCACTGCGCAGTCCGCCCACTTTGATCGCGTGCGGCGCCAACTGGTGCTTAGCAACCGGCTGGAACGGTGTCATCATCGCGGAAGTTCGCAGCATTGAGCCCAAGGCCACGGCTCGCGAAAGCCGTAAAAAGAGTACACTTGTTCGCGCCAAGATAGAGATTCTCGTCGGCTTGGATCCACGCATCACGGGCCTGGACGACTGTAGAACATGTGAGTCAGATGGTGAACATAGACTAAAGACGAAGGAACGCGAATGAACGGGTTGGAAGGTTCCGATATAGGGTCAGCGGAAATAGGAAAAGTAATCGAACGAAAAAAAGAAGGGGAAAGACTTACACGTAGGATTACATGGCTGCAACGCCAAGGAAGTCATGAAGAGGCGCATAAACACAATGTTGCCCTCAAGGCCATCAGGATTCGTCAATGCGTCCTTGGAGAAGCCACGTCCTTCAACAAGGGCAGCAAGGACAACGTGAAGCATAGTCGCCCACACTTCGCCGATTTCATGCACCTCAGTGAACTGCTGAAGGCTGGAATAGCGGAGGGGATTTTTGGCGCTATCATCATCGAGAGTCGATAAGTGTCCATTACAATGGTGATGAGGGACGAAAGAAGCGTACGGGTTGGTAGAATAAGGGAATGATCTGATACCCTTTCTGCTTCCGAGGACATACTGGCCCATGATGAAGTCATCGACAACATCGGTCTTAAGTGCCAACCACCTATATGATAATGAGCATGCTTAGATAGCCGGCTTGAAGGAAAGGAAACGCACTCTGCCATAGTATCTCCCCATCCTTCACCGAGACCACCAGACTCGAGGGTCTGCAGACAACGTCCGGTACCACCACCAGTGAGACGGTTGGTGATTCCGTGAGTCATCTCGTGGATGATAATCGAGTTCTCCATAGCACCATCGCGGTTCGGCTATACGGAATTCGTGATTAAACTCGTAGAAAGTTAGGCAGTCTAAATGAACCTACGTTGGTAAGGGTCCAGATGAACATCCTGCAGGTACCACTTTGGCCGCTGTTGATACAATGGTAAGGATACCATGCGAATTGATGTTACGGGGGGAGACGTACTCAGGGGGTGTGGCGAAGTTGGCATTGTTCGTACCACTGGGATCCTGAACTGAAACTAGCACCGGGTCACCAGCACGTCCGCCTTTGCCGTTGTTGTCGACCTGAAAGTTGAATGCTTTCTCAGTGAAGCCATAACGGTACGTGAAATCGTGCATCGTGTTGATGATATAGAATGCATTAGTGACAGCCGCGTTAATGTTCGTCTGGACAGTAGGTGCGAGTGTGTCATCGTAGGTGTAGTCAAACGTGGGTCCAGCGGCCGATTGAGGGACGGCACCCGCCCGGCCTGCACGAAGCTTGAAAGATTGGGCATTGTTTCCGGAAGTGGTCGCGGTGTTGCTGTTGGCGAGGTGCCAGCCGTTGGGAGAGGAGATGGGATCTTCGGGATCGACGAGAGTTTCAATGCCATCGCTGAAGGCTTGCTTATCGATAGGGAGGACAGTGTACTAAAGGAACACCGATTAGTATGAACGGCGCCACTGAGAGATTGAAGCGTACGGTGGCATGGGCCACAAAATCCGTCACCGAAACAAGTTCACCGGAGTGGGCGCAAATGTAGGCTTCGTACCAGGCGTTTGTTTCGTTGTTCTGGACTTGGACAACGTGAGTAAGTGCAACACTGCCATCCGCCTTGACGAGGTACTCGAGAGTGGGCTCTTGACCATTGAAAGTGCCGTCGAGACTCTCTTCGATCTGGGGAAGAACCGACTTCCAGGTGATGCTGGGGGTTGAAGGGGCGATTTTGGCAATGCTGACGTCAACGAAGGAGGAGCCGAAGGAAACAACGTTATTGTCCTGGTCCAGGGCAATGTTGGCGACAGCGTTGGCGAATGGGATACCGTTCTGTATATACAGTGAGTGAATTAACGAAGAGAAGGACGGCTGATATACATGGTATTCCTTAATGAAGGCATATTTGCCTGTATCCGTCGCCCACCCGCTCTTGTAGCCCATACCAGTCGAATTGATTCCGAGCTCGGAGCCAAGAAATGCGAGAGCTGTCTCGTTCCAGGACTTGCTAGCGAAAGAATTGCCTCCCAGAGACGACGTATTCCGTCCGTTGGAGCCATAAGTCTATCCACATTCCTTAGCTTGAATCATACACAGTAAACGCGACCTACATTGAACGTCGTCTTCGGGTGGTACGCCTCCACAGCCAAGCCACGCCCGATATTCCTTACGCGATGCGTCGAGTGCTTAACATATGCAGGCCATGGTGCAGCCTCGGTGAATCTAGCCAGTAGGAGTACAAGGAAGAGAGAGAAAAAGTTATTTGAAGAGACCATTATCGAAACGGTGTATCTAGCACGACCGAAGCGTGCACGAGTCTAGAAGAAATGAAAGAAAGACAAGAGAATTAAGGATAGGAATGGATAGAGGTAGGAGACTACATGGCCGGGGCATACTTATAACGACGCAAAGGCTGGGCATTGCATGCATGGGTCAGGAGCACAAAGGGGCTGCCTCGCGTTTCTCAGTTTGATCGGCGGGCACAGAGGCCTTTTGTGCTTTGTCAGCCAACTGACGAAGGGCACAATAGCGGGCGGCTAAATGTTTTCGTAGTCATTCCTCAACCGTTGTCACGGAGATGTCCTGCGCCGCTTGGATGCGTATTTCGTGTCGCCCTCAACAGACCAATCGATACTTATCCGTCAATGAAAAATAATACACTTCCAAGGATCCTAATTTCTGTAGTAGTAGCAGTATGAGAAGCCACATGAGCGATTTGTTTGTAAGTTCCGAGATAATTGTGAGTCAGGTAAATACCAGCCTCTTTCTGATTTACGCCGTACGGGCATCTGGGTCACGGAGACAATCTAATAATTTGGAAATGTAACGATTCAACGGTCGAGCAAATAAAAACTTGGCATCAGACTCATTTTATTCAAAGCTCTAATAAGATCTTGGAAGCACCAAACCTCGGACCAAGTATCCAAGAGGCTCATACCATCGTGACTTATCGCATGCGTTTTTGCGGACACCCGGCGATAGTGAATTAGGTGCCGGCGATTACTTGGCGAAATTTGAATAGTTATTGGTCGAATAGTCACGGTATTCATACATCGTTGCAGAGGTAGGAATAGGAACGACAGCGTATGAAGGTTCAGTTTTAAAAATTCTACATGACGAGTAGAATTTGTAGCTGCTAACGGCCTCTGCCTATCTTCTGCCTCTATGACTGTTACCGTTTCTAAACGAACACCAGGCTCCTGAACCGTGCATCTCGCGAGGGCTGAAGAACGAAGGAAGAGGTATCTAATCTTATCTAATGTAAGCAATAACAAAGCGAATCTATTTGAACAGTTTTTTTAGATTCCATTTGTCATTGTTTATATTTTGATAAAATTATATATTCTCCCGTCGTTCTCCCTCATCGTATTTTAGCTCCGAGTCGCGGTTTGTTTAGGAGCCTGAATAAATACTACCGCACACTAATATGCTAAAGTATATTCATGTAAACCTGTCTCTGATTTGATCAAGGATGACCACCAATACTGGGCCCCGAGTTGCGCAATAATCATAACGGTGGTACATATAACTCTTCAACAATCAAATAGTTGACTTCAAATGTGTTTACCGCTTTCTTGGATTTATATAGATGCCACTCCATTTATGTTCGACATGTAAATTGTATAATTTGAGGAGAAGATTCAAGAATACCATGGATTGGACATTGCGTAGAGTTGAACTAGAATGTGTTCGGGTCTAGTCGTGAGGGCTCTGACTCGATCGGGATAGCGCCACAATGTAGTCTCTGTCCCGTTACTAACTTTGGCACACCAACTTCTCCCTCAACGTCCTCGCTATTCTCTCTGGATTCTAGGTCGAGTCTGTTTCTGTTTTAGATATGCTATCATCGCTCCCAGAACTGCGCCCATCGGTTAATTCGAGCTCTACAGGGTAAGGGCATCTGCTCCTCAAGGCATCTGTTGAAGAAGTTACGGCTGGCGAAGAACTTTAACTTATCTATGAGCCATTTTCTACTCAAATATACCATAAATCACCGCACTTTATATCTATGCAAGTCAGTTGGAGCTCGAATGTGATTGGGAGACGGAATACACAAAAAGCGAGGGTGGCATGGAGGCGGTTTCATTGGAATCGCATGTAGATCTTTACCTTCGATCATCCAAGCTAACTGAAGGTTATTCGATAAGTACCTATTGTTGGTCCCCAAGTTCACGAAGAAAAGATAATGCTAATTGGCTATAAATAACACTGAAGTGCAGAAGTGCTCATCTCCATGGTTACCGGGGGAGGTCAACGTCGCTAAACTTTACGGTGATGAACATCAAACCTGGGAGTGGGAGAAGCTTGCCCACACGCAATTTCTATTCAACCCTGATACTTACTCTGAAAATGTCAGCAGGCGATGTTTCGAATTTCTTTCTGCTCCACACCATCATCACTGACCATCGTGTTTCTGGCTTTCTGCTTACTCGCGCACCAGCCCTCTCGGTAATACCGCCCACTCTTTTGTGAATCTACTTTCTTTCTTGATTCTGTGTCTGGCCATCGAAACCAGTTTTCTCTTTTGGAAATTGCTAGATAGGAGACACATGCGACCTGAAAACGATCGCATCAACGCGTCTAACATTGGGCTACTTCAACTCTTCTCTCCTCGTCGTGCGTGCTATCGTCAACACAGCGACAATACTGCACGATGCGCGACCGAAGTTTTGCGAAGGACAGAATGGAATAGCAGAGTAACACTTGGGATGAATTCGAAGTTCTTGGTCGTCGTATGTTTAGCCTTTTTTGCTACCTTCGAAATCGTCGCTGCAGAGCAGCATACGATCTCCTTTGACAATCGATGTGGGAATGGTACCGTGAGTTTAGTCCCTCATTACAAACGGTTCTCAAAGCCCAACAAAAAACACAGCCACATTTGTTGCAAAATGGAAACACGGTGTCAACTAGCGGGTCATTTACCTCTCCGGGATCTTTCTCAAGTGGAACGGCGTATGCTATCTGTCGTTTTATAATTCGATGTTGCAGCTGACGTGTTGTGATACCAGATTTCTTCAAACAGGTACGTTGACTACGCGTGTATTTGTATATGCAACGAAAGATGATAATATTTGATAGGGGACTGTGGAGCGAACGGAGCAGGATGTACTGTAGTGGAAATGTCTCTTAGTAATCCGTCGTCTTTTGTGGATATAACTTTGGTTCCATCGTAAGTCTTAACCTCGACCCACGAGCATAGAGCCATATTGACCGAGAGCATTAGATTCTCATTCTCAGTTCCAACTGCTTTCAGGTACACATGATCCTATTTGATAGTCTTACTTTTTTCACGAATATTCGTATAAAGCTTTTCTGGCGGTTGTGATGGGCAGGGGGCAACTTGTAAGTTGTATTTTAGTTTTTAGCACATGCCGCGATAGTCTAATGCCTGCATTTAGGCGCCTCTGCGGACTGTACATCGGCATTCCACAGCCCTACTGATGATCAAGCATTAGTATCATGCCAAAGTGATAATGTGGGCTATCTTGTAATATTTTGCTCTTCATTCCATGCTAAGAAGCGCAAATACGACTCTAGGTAAATCTTCAAATAACATTCTGTCCGTCTGGTTCTTCATCCTCTGGTGGATCAAATGGATCTTTGAGCCAAGGATCACCAGTCACTTCATCTGTCGTTGCGAGTCCCAGTTCTTCGACTACCTCTTCGGCATCGTCGAGTAGTCCGCCTGCGTCATCCTCTGTTGTCAGCTCTTCTTCGTCATCTAGTGCGCCCTCAGTGTCTTTCAGTGGTACCTCTCGTATTGGAAGTTCGAGTTCATCTTCAGAAATCTCCAATCTATCTAGCTCTGGCCAAGCTGCCCCATCTACGGCTTCTTCGTCTTCCTTCCCTTCTGAAACAGGTATAGGTGAAGTACCAGGTAGCCGTCGTTCCTCTTCGCTTGGAGTCGGTCCTATTGTAGGGATCGTCATTGGCGTGTTGGTCCTCCTATTGATCCTCGCGTTCTGTCTCTTTCTTCTTAGGCGGCATAGGAAGCGTACAAGGCCTTCCCACGCTCGGTGGCCAACGGAAAACTCATACTACCATGACACAGCAACAACCCCCGTTTCTTCCGCTCTTACTCCATTCCAAGATATATTCGCATCAGGTCCCGTCTCATCTTCTGCACAAGAGATGAAAGCTCGTCATACCCAGCAAGATAACTTAGAACGACAAGTAGATGCTATTCATCAGCGTTACCCGCTTCTTCAATCCGAAGTGCGCCAAAAAGAGCGCATTCCGATACCACATCCGGCAGCGACAAATACTGTGACCTCTCCAATTGAAACGGCCACCGGATCCAGTCATGATAGTGATGCTGCAGCGGCAGCTGCGCCTGTCAATGACGCAGACCCCAGACAACTGATGGAGGTGCGAGAGGAAGTGCGCAGAATGTTGGAACAGATGGAATCGCTCAGGGCGCAACAGTTGGCAGAATGGAGAATGGGCTCTGGGGATGAGCCACCCCCAGAGTATACGTCAAATGCTGGCACTTCATTATAGCTCAGTGCCTGACAACCATTCTCCTCAGCATCATGCCTTCGTCAGACGCGAATAGCTTTTCCGTCTGCATACGAAGCTGAAGTTCTGATCGAGCCCCACATCTTACTTTGTTGTATAATACCTCTAATTTGCGTCCAACATTTTCCAACATAACTTGGATATAATATACGATGGAATGTTATATATGGTGTCGTATCTCTGTAGTAGTTGATTATAACCAGTTCTGTCCGGCTCAGTGCTGAATTCTTCATAACAGAACACGAGGCTCTGAGCTCTGACATCACAGGCTAGGCAAATGCTCAATCTAAATTTAGAACTTGATGCCAAGAAGTAGGTTAACATTGGTGCCTAGATTTTTGAATTGTTCTCGAGAAATTATCGATGTACTGTCATCCAGTCAGCTCTCTTCTAGATGCAAACCAAGAGCGGCGGAGATGGCTGTCAATTGGGAGCTGCTCAAATCGACCTTAATACGGCTGCACAGTCAGCTGACTGTCTTCGAAGCGGCGGATCTCCCCTTCATTCAGGAACCTTTCATTCTCGAATGTTATCCTTGATCCGTCAAGAGAATCGGCTATGTCTTCCCGACGCCTCGACTGTTTATAAAAGAACGCCTGTTTGAACTCTACCTCACTCTTCGAGTCCGCCAAGGTTTAACATGATCCTCAGTTTACTTGCTCTGCCACTGCTTTTTGCTGCAGCCAATGCGTCTCCTGCCCCCAGATCTCCGTGGCAGCCGACCTTGAGGGCATGTATCAACCAGTTCACCTCCAACGGCGACGTTTATCGCCTTGTCGACGCGACTACATTCAGCCAGTACATCCAATGCACGTACACCCACGATTCTGGAGGTGGGTCTTCTTCTACTGAATATTGTTGGTATGATGCAAGTCTTTCATTCGATTCATATTCGATATTTCTTTGACATTTGACTATAATATAGTACCAGACCTATGCCCTGGACCATTACCCGAATACACCCCTGCCGGTGGACAGCAACGCTAATTGCCCTGCTGTACTCCCACTTGCTCAAAACTATCTCATTAAGACAGCCAGCACCGGCAAATGCATCACTATGAGCGGAAACTATGATGGTGCACCAGTTCGAATCCAAGTATGTATTTGTTGCTGTACAACAGCAGGCATTCTCCAATAAAGAATTTATTCTATAGGATTGTGACTATAGGCATGGAAATCCAAATCAACGATGGCATTTCGAAGGCTCTATCATTCAAGCATTGGGAACCAACAAGTGTTTAGATGTAACCGACGGGAACTCAGCAAACGGCGCGAAACTCCAAGTATGGACCTGTGTGGACGGAGCGGCGAACCAGCAATTCCAGCACTGGGTTAGTAATGTTCTGGTAGTCCCCGAAGATCATATTAGCTGGCTGCTCCATCCATTCCAATGCTTGGATTTGACGGATGGTAATTTGGCAAATGGTACACCGGTATGTCAATACTATCCGTCCTGATAAACAAACTTCTCTTAACCTTTCAAAGATTCAAATTTGGGCATGTAACTACCAGAACCCGAATCAGGTGAGTAACTTGTTGCGATACGACGCACTCATTCTTCCTAAACAACTCACGTTTAGAAATGGTTCATTGAACCTTCCGTCTAAACATTTGAAATAGCCGCTTGTGTGGGACCATATCGTATTAATACAGTACGAGTGTGACATTGGACTTTTGAATTCCGTTCTTCTTTACCCTTACCTTTGTAACTTGTCTCCGATCAATGTTATTCTCTTGAGCATAAATGATACTTAAGATATGTGAATTGCGTATAAATATAATCAATTTGAATTATTATTTGAAATTTGGTTAAAGACGTAGAATACTTAAAGTGAGTAGCATGTCCAACGTCCAACTGCCAGTCATTCACTGGGTTCTATAAACAACCATATCGTGTTTTGCTATGTAAATACTGATGCTAAGTAGCGTTTACGGTTCGACAAAATCCCTTCCCTTCAGAGACGTAAGAAGAGCGAGCATGCTCAATGAATGGAGGCAGTGAGAGTGACCATTAAGTCTTGAATAGACAAATAGATGGACTTGTTTTGAAAGGATGGCTTGCCTCGAGAAGTAGTCAATTTTCATGTCGGATGTGGTGTAAATCGAGAATGTGTGGCGGTTAAATAGAAAACTAAATTTTATTGGTACTGAACAGGCTCCTGCAGCGGTTTTTACGATTATTGGCACTGTAGACCAGATATTCTATACTTTTCTAGATAATACTATTGTCCTTACTAATATAACTATTAAGCCTATGTTTAGGTTTATCCATAACCCGTTGAGAGCCAGATTAAATATCCAACAGGATGAGGATCAAGAGTTGTATGTATAACTTATAAGTACCCCAACTTCTATGAGCCATCCTTCTACCGCCCTTGAGTTCTCCTTCGTAAATCATTCTGTATTGTTGTAGAAATATGCACTAGGTACGAGCTGTTAGCCTATTAGGCTAAAAATCCATGAGGTGTAGTCTATTGTATATACAGTGTATATACCTCTAGTCAATGTATCTAGAATATACTACAATTATCTACTGTGTATTACTAAGTCAACTACTAATATTCTAGTAAGTGCCAGCTTAATCTCCAATACGTATGGATATGAAATTTTTGTGTATTTCTTATATTGACGCAGGATAACCTAAGGCTCTGGTTGGGCGGTCACTCTTCAGCGGCGCCCTTGTGTGGCAAGTCTACTGAAGGTTCTTGAGTCTTGAAGATATGATTGGCGTGATGTAATGTACAGCTATTTGCGAGTGTGTGGCAACAGCTCGTGATGAGAATGAGATTGCGATTTCCATTGATACCTGAGCTACAACTCCCAGAACTTGCCCTTCTGTGTCAATATCGAATTCATCCCCACTGTCACGGTCAAGGTTTGGGAGTAAACGCAAGCGAACTTCGAACACGCACGATGTCATTGGAATGCAGAGTTCTTGGTGCACGGCATCTTGGGGGAATGCTCTGACATGCTAGTAGTCTCAGCTTCCTCACTCGTACTTATATCAGACCGTCTGCTTGTTTGAAGCCCTTAGAAGATAATCCAACCTCATGGACGCGATCGCAGATGCGGTCGATTTTAGAGACTATTATAAATTGCTTCAAATTCGTATGCCTCCCACCATGTTAACTTGCGCCAGCTCATTAACATTTCTACACAACTCTTTTGCACACACGCGCATACGTCGTCGATCACTGCATAACTTTCATATACCGCAGTACAAGGTCAGTTTATAATTAGCTATTTTCGCTTACTTTACCATTTCTGATGGTTACACCTGTACACTTTCGTTAGAGGAGGCTTAAACCCTATCTGGCGATTATCCAAAGCTCAGGAGCAGGAAGTCGAAAACAGTACACGAACCAATGCAATTAGTGTCAACTCGCTTCCATGGAGAGATCGTGGATTGGAGGATGGGGTAGTGTGGTTAACGTTGATACCTCTGCCGCCATTGATTTTGCCGGACGCGACGAGGGTACAACGGAACGCTATTGACCCAGCACGTTTTTCAAAAACAAGTGACTCTTGAGCAACGCAACCCAGCGACTTGGGATTAGAACTCCAACATGACGGCCAATCCGCTTCAGCTCGCAACGTGATCTAGGATATCTCGCTCGAGTTCAGATATCTACGTCGATTTGTAGCTGTGGCCTTTAATGCTGACTTCTAGAACTGAAGTCGCGTGGATCCTGAAGCCTGAAGGTTGAACTGCGGATGAGGTACAACCCTGTACTTTATCGCTTGGAAGAGGATATGTGGGTGGAGGCCTGAGGTTCAGAGAAGCAGGATAAATTGTCAAGTTACAGGTCTTGGAATGTGGCAGTGAATGGAAGTTCACAGGGATGGACAAGACAAATATGAAGACGGAAGTGTTACCGCAGGTTGCGGGTAGATGTATATCCACACAATTTGGGCGCAGGTTGAGAAGCTGGAGTCTCACGTCGTCGTCCCCTTTTGTCTGCGTCGCCTTTCTCTTGTGATTGAGGTGATACTATTTTATGGTGGCCTACGCATCTTTGTCAGCGATGCGTAACACTGTAGCCGCCACCTTCTCATCTTCACTGTTGTCTACTCCTCATGCCCTCCAATGTTATTGGACCAGGTACAATCAACCCCAAGTCTTAGCTGTTAACTACAGTGGTCGGATTCTCAACAATAGACCGTATTCTCAGAGTAGCCTTGTTCTCGCCCACCACTCCTGTCATCCATGAGCACCGCCAGTGTATTTAGCGCTCCTTCTATTTTCGTTTAAATTCAAGAATGCTAGGCTTTACGGGCTTTCCCCATGATGGCCACAAAGAAAATATAGTGGTCTCATGATCTTGAATTCGGGTGTCGAGGCACAAAAGCTATTTCCATAGATGTGATCTATATTTATTACCAAATTCTGCATTAGACGATCGTTCGTGCGCTTGAGATTTATTATAAATCCGATATAGTATATTCCAAGAATCTCATTGATTGCTTACCAGTGTTACATATATATCAAGGCTTTGAAGACGTATACGCCGGACGGCGCTAGACCGTACATGTTCCCGAAAAACCGCGCAATCAGCGCAAATATCATCTTCGCCACTCGAGGCTATGCGTGCATGCTGTTATATCATATCTTTGTTGCGCTCCACAAAAACTGATTGTACGGGACGCCGGTATGTCAAGCTTATGACAATCTCCCTTTAAAGTTCAACATAGACCATGTTGTGCGGTTAACATTTTAAATGTAGAATCTTTTTCATGCTTTTATAGTAAGTCATCAAGTGCTCGTTGGGAAATTGAAGTAACGCCTTGGAAGTAGACCCTTACGTTATGTACGGTGGAAGACATCAATAACGTGTCAACAGCGTTCTGAATTATAACGCTGAGAACTGCGGCTAGTCTTGACATATGATGTCGCCAGTTGGCTATGCGGCAATATTTGCACAGGCTTCAGACAATAGCTTTGAATTGAATTACAGACGTTTCAAACCTAATGGATACGGTTCCGAGTCACCAGACACTGTATGAAGTTAACAGGTCCCGTTATTGGCACGTCCGTTGAAACCTAATGCGGCATATTTCTGTTTTAGATCTAGAAAACAAATGAACACAGCTCAACGACGTCTCCGTCATGACTCATTGGCTTTTATAGGACACTATTGACGCTTGGCTCAGCATTTTATAACTTATAACTAGATCACTTTATGAACGCCACTAATTTTCTAAATTTCTCCCTACTAATGGTTCACCATGGATTCCTTTAATGATTCTGCCGGATCCGGGAGCCCAAGCGACTGTTTTACTGCTCAGACGATCCCAAATATTTTCCGAAATGATCCTATAAATCAAGATATTGCTGGTATAGCTGTGGGCGCAGCAAGTATGTTACCCACCTCTCTTCTATACTTCTGACACAATGCTCATAACTTTTATCTATACGGATATTGCAAGCAATCTTTTTCTTCGTATGTTACAATTTTTATTTTAAGTACTGTTATCTTATGAACTGATTCCCCTGTAGCGATTCTGCTTAGATGGTCAAATGACGATGTTCAAACATCCGTCTTCATGCTACTTTCTCAGGTCTATCCAATCCTTATCTCTACGGCATTTAGCATCGGTCGCAAGAGTCTGTCTCTTTTCGACGCCCACTTTGCTGTAGCGGTAACTGCGTCGCCTGTCTCTGTGTATTTGGCTTATTCCTCTCTGCGCGATCTATTTGGCTGTCCAAATATATTTTTCCGTCAAATAACATACGGAAAGAACCCCATCCGAATCATGGGTGCCTTGCTTCCCGTGCTTTGGGTAACGGTTAACATAGTTATCTCTTTCTCAGACACTGCTTTCATGGACAGCGATCTTTGCAAAGGAATGACAATACCACGGTGGATAGAGTTCCAGACAGTTTCTAATTTTCTAGGAGTTTTGGATGTTATGGGAAGGCGAGATTTATGGAATGATTTAGAAGGTCGTGGCGGCCTCGGGGCTGTGTCTCTACTTTCAATGTGGATATGGGCGTTATACCTTGTACGACACCGTGAAGACATATTTGAGGAGTTCAGGATACGAAGATCACAAGATTTTGATCGCATCTTCTTCACGCGTTGGCCTCGTCTCATCTGGCATATACCGATGTCCGCATGGTGAGTTCTACTGCACCGTTGGGGTTGGATTAATGCAGATTTTTTTTTAGGAACGTTGTCACAGATTGCCATCCATGGATGATTTTTATCATCGTTGTTTGTTTGCACTGGAGTTGGATTTTAGGGATTACGAAGGGATTCTCGTATAATCGGGATAGCCTTTCCTATGGCCAAGTGAGTGGCATTTTTTTTTTGGTAAGAAACATAACAATTTATACTGTACCCCTTAGGTTCTATCAATATTCTCAATTCTTCCGCCTCTGTTTGCTGTATCAGATTTGTTGCGCTCCAGAAAACATGATTTAAAGTTATTCCTTTTCGGATTTCCGCGATCTTTCTGCAACGGTGTTTCCTTTATTTTTACTGGACGACCAAATGCAAGAAAACTCCCCAATATCGACACAGAAAAGCGGAATAACGGCTCCGCGAAACGGCAGCTTAAGCTTTGGATTCCTGGTAAGTATGACGCACGTAATTCGGAGCTGTTATATTGACATCTTTCTGATGTATTAGTTATCATTGTCTGGATATTGGCAAATGGAATTGATGTGTTTTGGATCTATACATGTGCATTTGCTTTTCGAAAGAAAAAAAACCTGAATGAGAACTGACCTACAATGTCGTTCTGTAGATGTTAAAGCCGGTTCAACGCCAAATCCAAGAACGCCGGTTAATGATCCACATGCTGCCTGGAAGCCATTCTCAGTTACTCGTGAGTGAGCGTATGGTCAAGCTTCACTAGTGACTATAACTTATTACTATTTTTTGTCGTCTCTAGTTTATATATTTGGTTATTGCGTTTGCTGTGTCAATATTTTAGTCTGGATCTCTTACTTCGACCGATTGCATGCATGGGTACATCCAGCAACATTCGCCCGCGGTTATGCAGAAACCACTTGTATTTTCAAACGGTCGTCTGTATATTGCCTGAACATACTATTTATCCTCCCTATCGCAATCGTTATGTGCTTCGGACCTCTATTCTCCCCCTTCGCTGCCCTGCCATTGTCACAGCAGGTATGCCGACTGTTTCCCTTCTAATACTTATCGAAGAAATGATATTTACGCATGTGCCCTTAACAGTATCAATGGATGCATATATGCGATAAATTTCCGGCAGAGGTCATTCTAGAGGGGCTTTCTTATGCGTCCCAGAATTCCAAGGCCTCATTCTTCTATTACCCACCGATATCAAACTTCACCCGCGAACATTATTTTGATTTCTATTTGGATATGGCAACCAATGAATCAAACATCCGCACTTTCTCCTACGGAGGAGTGCCCCCAGGATCCAAAGTTCCGCGTTCTTTATTTCCCTCAGCGAGGGCTCTTACATATGACCTAAACAGCAAGAAAATTTCGGCAAACTGCACGATCCCCACTCTCTACACGACTTTAGACGCATCCCAGACTCCTTTAGTACCCTGCATGGAAGGATACTACACAGAAAACGAGAAATTGACACTCGTAATTGAAGATACCCGTACGCATGTTGTCACTTCTATGCAAGTCGTCAATAAAGAGTGGACGTTCAAGGATGATGCGCCGAGCTTTGTGTTACGTTTTATAAATCCGGGAGGGGAGCCCGGAAATATCGCTTTACAAACTGCTGTAACAAAACGGAACCATTGCGATACACTCAAGATATGTTTATCATCAGATGTGGGCCCTAGAGTGGATACTTTGGCGGCACTAGGTTTAGCACTTCTCGCTCAGGATCAATTTGCCGATTACTGCACCCGACCAAGGCTCTACAATAATTGAATCTGTTGTGAGACAGAAATAAATAACATAATTTCAGCTTAGTACTTACTATTGGAATATAATTTGGCACTTACCAGAATATGAGCCATGGCTCAGTAAGTTTAGAGTTTAGTAGCACCTTGAGGCTTGGTCCTTGCCAGTGAGAAATTTTGATCAAAAGTCACTGAAACTACTTATGAGAAATGAGATAATCAAAGTTTTGATCATATTTTCAGATCCCTTGAAAATCTGTACTTTCTGTGCAGGCGTCCTATGGGGAACGTCAATCTCGCTACATCCTAATCAAATGACAAACTGGCTAGCAAGGCTATTTCTGTACATATTTGGGACTCTGAGTCTACTTATGACAGTAGGAAGAAAAAAAAAAGCAGCAAACATGAATTGAACCATCCGCTTCGGATCAAGTCACGTGACATGGTGGGGTGGCTGAGCAAGGTCTGGAGTCGTGGACTCTGCTCGTCAACTCGTCGTCAAGTATTTCAACCAGAACTACAGAACCATTGTTAACGCTGCCGACATGCTTGTCAACGCCCGCAAGTACGTGCCTCCAAACTTCACCATTCTTCCCGGATTTTCCGTCCAGTTTCGCGACAAGACCTATGAAGTCGAAAGGGTGCTCCAGGTGCGACCTATTTCGGTGGTACTGGTTGTTCGTGGTCCCTCCGAGCCCATTCGTCGAATCATCAAAATTGTATGTATATGCCCTTTCCCAAAGGAAACGATATTTACTTCCCTCCCAAGTACCCTAAAATCAATCAGATTGGATTTAATCGCCGTGGATTTCAGAAAGAATGTCGTGCCTACAGGATTCTTCGCGCTGCCGATTGCAAACACGTCCCTTACTATCACGGAAGCACATCCTCCCTCACTGTGTTATATCCGCCCAACTCGAAAGTTCCTGCAGATGACAGGCTCAACGGTAAACAAAATGCCATCATGTTAGAATACCTCGACGGAGAACTCTTTCTACCACAGAATGCGACAGAGGAGGCAGCGGCAAAAGCCCTCATCTACCTCCAAGAGATCCATAACCTATCAATCTGTCATGGCGACATCTACTACTACGAAACCAGAATAGATACTCCGCGGAATCTTATGCTCCTCACCAACGGTGATGTCAGATGGATTGACTTTGAGCATTCTTCGACAAACGCGTCTTCAGAGGACTTGAAGGATGAAATGGCTGTTGTCGCAGAACTCATTGGACCAAGTGGTATATTATGGAAGCTGAAGTATGCCTCGATTACTATTGCTGGATATGGTCATATACTCACTTTGGTAGCTTAGACAGGGCTTACCCGACTACGAAAGGCTTGGGATCGTGCCCTCAGGTAATCAAAACGAACATTTGCAAACGGACCAATCTACGGACAGTGATGATAGTAGCACCAATGGCGGACCGTAGAAGCGTTTCCCCCCCAAAGGGATAGATATCACGCCATTTTGCAAAAATTTCCCCTATGATTCTGATCTCCTTTCCTCTTGACAGAACAACTTATAAATTGGCAGACCCCCATCTTCTAGGTGTTATCGTTTCTACATGTATCGATCTGATTATTGAGATGATTCAACAAATGGGAGATAATGTGCTAATGACTCGGAGGTGCTAAGTAGCAAAATGAATGGCAAGTGACAAATAAATCTTTACTATCAAATGTCGTAGCTTGCTATTCAATCATCTTCTTCCATAGGATCGTATTCACTCGCTTCCTCACTACTTCCAACTTCGATGTTATCCATGTGAGACTGGTACTGGTCCTCCGTATGCCCCCTCAGTTTCCGGTCATTGCGGGTGCTCATTCGCCATAATGCCAATGCCACAGCTGGCTTTGTAACGAGATCATCTAACGTGGCGAGACCATCATGACAGCGACCCCATCTTATGAGTTTGTGAACTTTAATCTTGCCATAAGCAGACCCGTCGTCGCGAGGTTTTTCGAGGCGCTCCACGATAACCGACCCTTTGTCTGTGAGGATCCCCCCGTACCGACAGTCGTAAACGTCCATATAATAGTGGATTTGGGATAGGACTTGACGATATTGTTGATTTAGTCTTCGACTGTTGGAGGTCCGCCACTTGCTATCCCACATGCTGGATAACTTGATCTCGAGAGGAAAACGTATGGTTATGTCATCATCTGCAGAATAAACCCCGAACCAATACACAAAAGCCACGCCTGGTTTTCCATAGCCAGATCTGTTCCCTGGCCAGGTGTTGCCGTCAAAGGCCCATCCTCCTTCTTGTTCGTCGGTGGATGGCCTAGTGATTGTGATCGCCTTTCGGACGTAAGGGACTAGTAGCCGATTGGTCACCTCAGTCTGGAAATCGTGTTCGCTTCTGACTACCACGGGAGGCATGAACTGTTCGTCCAATGTGGGAACTCGCAGTGCCGCAATATCCGATTCCAATTCATTGACAACAAGAACAAGGCGAGAGTTTTCTTCCTGTTCGACTCGATAAGGAATGGATTTGTAGGTGAAGTTATTGGAAGTAGCGTTGTGTGGATTGTCGGTGCAGCATTGAGGATGAAGTAGAACTGGAGGCATTCGGTACTGGCTAAGGTAGTGACGCAGTAGAACCATGGTCCCGCAGTGACTGACTCTACGATATTTATGACAGATTTAGCAAGTCTCCGCGTGAACATGGACACAAAAAACTCACTATTTCTTCGCCGTCGCAGTTTTAGAGAAAGGCGGCTGAGCAGCGAAGGAGGCTCTGCGATGAAGAAACAATCTGAGACAACTTTTCGACGCCTTCCTTCCTTTGACAGCACCACCTGGCACCCTGGCTAGGACCCCCAAAAACCCGAAGACGACGACCTCGACGACGGGGAAGCCACTACAAGTTGCTTTAAGTGTGTAAAATCCCATATCAATACGCTACCCGATTCCCGATTTCCGATTTCCGAACGGCGAGAAACGCCTGATCTCACAGTTGAGGGTTTTTACCGCTGCTTCCTCTGTCGGAACTCGCATTCTGTGGTAGAAAAGAGTTCTCTGTCGAGGTACTCCAACATAATGACATTTTTTTTTCACCTTTGAGGCTGTCATCCATAGGATTACTCGAGTTGGAACTTGGGCGGATATAGAATAGTGTTGAGGGAGGAAGTACTTCCGTGATAGTGGGAGACGTGGTTGAAATCGGCAGCCCGAAGAATCCTGTAGGCATGGCGCGTTCTTTCTGAAATCCACGGCGATAAAATCCAATCTGATTGGTTTTAGGGTACTTGGGAGAGAGATAGGAATATCGTTGTCATTCAACATATGTATTTTTACAACACTTACTACGTACTTACTAGTTCGACACGACCGAAGCGACCTGGTCATGTAATTTCTAGTCTATAATCTCGATGCATATGGCTCAGAGAAAGACAAAAGTATGAAAGGACAATCTTACATATCTTAACGCATTCAAGAATATATTCAATCATTGGTGGGTCATCATTTCCTTATTCGTCTGGGATTTGATTACGTAATATAGACAACATATTATATTCAAACTCCGCTACTTGACGCGTTGAACGTCAAGTTTGCGGGCCCGAAATTCTCTACCTGAAACCACCTCCGTCCCTCCCTTTCCCCTCTTCTTTCGTCTTGCTGAGTCCCGAGAAGACATATAGTGCGTAGAATTATGTTCTCTGAAAGTCTCTGCACTTACTGACGGCCTTTTTAGTTGTAATTTCGGCTGGGTGCAAGAAAGTTGACCGAATTCTCAATTAGCTCTCTTTACCTGCCAATTCGACTCCTGGAACGACTCTATCACGACTAAAAGCATGGCTGGACGCTCAGGAAAACCTGACTTGTCAGGATACAACTATGGCGCCATTTCCTCTCTTGTCTTGACCGCGGATAGGTCAACACTACCTCGCAGAGACAAGGAGCCTGATGGTGCACCAACGTCGCTCGCAGGCCGCATTGACCCCAGAGAGATGGGCTCACGAGTCCAGCGACAAGCACCAAAAGACCTCGACAAGAAGAAAAAGAAAGCGACTGAGAAGCAGGATGCTACCGAGAAGCAGGCGAAGCGCAAGACAGAGACCGTCGGCTTTGGTTACACCGACATTATTGAGGCTACGGAGGATGTTGAGGGGCTGACATATCGCCCACGCACCGCTGAGACTCGAGAAGTCTATCAGATGATTCTCTCTGCGGTGCACTCGGCGCTCGGCGACCAGGCGCAAGACATCGTGCGCAGCGCAGCCGACGCTGTGCTCGAGATATTGAAAAATGAGGCGTTGAAGGATTTCGACAAGAAGAAGCAGATCGAAGAGGTCATTGAGTCGATCTCGAACGAACTCTTCTCGCAGCTCGTCAGCCTCTCGAAGAAGATCACCGACTACGGCGCTGAAGACGAGGAGATGGCGGACCCAGATTTGGAGAGGAAAGAGGCGGAGATTGACGACGAAGTGGGAGTGGCGGTGGTATTTGATGAGGAGGAGCAGGATGAAGAGGAGGAGGAGGGCTTTGAGATTCACGAGGAGTCGGACGAGGAGGACGAGGAGAGGGAAGGTCCCCCTGAAGAGGCTCTTGCAGAGGGTGAAGACGTAGGCGAGGAGGAGCTCGTCATTGGCGGCGAAGCGTCGCGTGATAAAAAAGCGCAGGTCGACAAGGACATCGTCTCCCCGCATGCTATCGACGGTTTCTGGGTGCAGCGCCAAATATCTGAAATATACCCCGACCCCGTCACCGCTGCCGACAAAGCAGCCTCTGTTCTATCCATTCTCAACTCTGAGTCTAGTCTTCGTGACTGCGAAAATCAACTGATGGAACTCTTCGACTACCAGAGTTTCCATGTCATCACACGCTTCCTCAAGAATCGGGATGTTATTGTCTGGTGTACGAAGCTCATGCGTAGTGATGCGGATGAGCGGGTGAACGTTGAGGTGGCGATGAGGGAGAAGGGCGTGGGTTGGATTCTTCGTGAACTTGCGGGTGACAGGCAAGGGAAGAAGGCCAGGGGTGACGACGCGATGGACGTGGATGAGGAGAAGCCCAAGGTTCCCAAGACCGCTACCCTCGCTCCTGGTTCGACCGTGCAGCCCAAACGCACTGTTGACCTGGAGAGCATGGCTTTTAGCCAGGGTGGGCATCTGATGTCCAACAAGAAGTGTAAACTTCCGGACGGCTCGTTCAAGCGCGCGAAGAAGGGTTATGAGGAGATTCACGTCCCAGCGCCGAAGCAAAAGCCTATTACTGAGGGGGAAATCGTTCCTGTTACTGCTCTTCCCCCGTGGGCACGCGAGGCTTTCACTGTTCCGAAACTCAATCGTGTTCAGAGCAAGCTCTTCCCTATTGCCTTCGGAACCGATGAGCCCATTCTCCTTTGCGCTCCGACTGGTGCTGGTAAGGTATGTATCTTTCATCATCTCTGTATCTTCTGCCATAACTGATTATGGTCTGTCAGACTAACGTCGCTATGCTGACCATTCTTAATGAGCTGTCCAAGTGGCGTGACGAAGAAACCGGCAAGTTTGACTACGACTCCTTCAAGATCGTCTACATTGCCCCCATGAAGGCCCTCGTGCAGGAGATGGTTGGCAATTTCACGGCCCGTCTGAAGGTTTTCGGTATCACTGTCGGCGAACTTACGGGTGACTCCCAAATGACGAAGCAGCAGATTGCGGAGACCCAGGTCATTGTCACCACACCTGAAAAGTGGGATGTCATCACTCGCAAGAGCACCGATACCAGCTACACCAATCTCGTTCGTCTCGTAATCATCGATGAGATTCATCTACTCCATGATGAGCGTGGACCGGTTCTAGAGAGTATCGTTGCTCGTACCATCAGGAGAATGGAGCAGACTTCAGAGTATGTTCGTCTCGTCGGTCTTTCCGCCACGCTCCCCAATTATCAAGATGTCGCCACCTTCCTCCGCGTCGACGAGTCGAAGGGCCTCTTCTACTTCGATGCCACGTACCGTCCTTGTGGTCTGCAACAGCAGTTTATTGGTATTACTGAGAAAAAGGCCATCAAGCGGTACCAAGTTATGAACGAGGTCTGTTACGAGAAGGTCCTCGACCAGGTTGGAAAGAATCAGACACTTGTGTTCGTGCACTCTCGTAAGGAGACAGCGAAGACGGCCAGGTTCCTTAGGGATATGGCTATCGAGAAGGAGACTATCACCCAGTTCGTGAAGCCTGATGGAGCCGTTCGTGAGATCTTGACAGAAGAAGCCAACAACGTCAAGGACAGCAACCTCCGTGATCTGCTTCCTTTCGGCTTTGCCATTCATCACGCTGGAATGACGAGGGAGGATCGTGGACTAGTGGAGGAGCTTTTCGCTGATGGTTCCATTCAGGTTCTCGTCTGTACTGCGACGCTCGCTTGGGGTGTCAATTTGCCCGCTCATACAGTCATTATCAAGGGTACTCAGATCTACAATCCGGAGAAGGGTCGCTGGGTCGAGCTCTCGTCTCAGGACATGCTACAGATGCTTGGCCGTGCTGGTCGTCCTCAGTATGATACTTATGGAGAGGGTATTATCATCACCAATCACTCAGAGCTTCAGTACTATCTTTCACTTCTCAACCAGCAACTCCCCATTGAGTCTCAGTTTGTGTCAAAACTTGCTGACAATCTCAATGCCGAAATTGTTCTTGGGACCATTCGCAACCGTGATGAGGCCGTTCAGTGGCTTGGATATACGTACTTGTGAGTATTAATATACGTTCTCTTTCGAGACTTTTAGTAATGCATGTTTACAGGTATGTTCGTATGTTGAAATCTCCAGCGCTGTATGGCGTTGGTGTCGACTATCAGGAAGATGACATCGGGCTCATCCAGAAGCGCGCAGATATTGCGCATTCTGCCGCCGTCCTATTGGAGAAGTGCCAGCTCATCAAGTACGAGCGTTCTAGCGGTAGATTCCAGAGTACCGAGTTGGGCAGAATCGCGTCTCACTATTACGTGACGTACAACTCGATGATGGTCTATAATCAGCACTTACGTTCCACCATGTCGACTATTGAGCTATTCAGGGTGTTCGCTCTATCCAACGAATTCAAGCTACTCCCTGTTCGTCAAGAAGAGAAGCTCGAGCTGGCGAAGCTCCTCGAGCGCGTGCCCATCCCTGTGAAGGAGAGCGTGGAGGAGCCAGCAGCGAAGATTAACGTTTTGTTGCAGGCTTATATCTCTCAGCTCAAGCTCGACGGATTCGTCCTCGTCGCTGACATGGTGTTTGTCCAGCAGTCTGCTGGTCGTATCCTGCGTGCAATGTTTGAGATATGTTTGAAGCGTGGCTGGGCCGTCCCTGCGAAGGCTGCATTGGATCTCTGCAAGATGGTAGAGAAGCGTATGTGGGGTTCTATGACACCTCTTCGTCAATTCAAGGGCGTGCCAGCAGAAGTCATCAGGAAAGCTGAGGGGAAACAGTTCCCATGGTACCGTTACTTCGATCTCTCGCCACCCGAAATCGGTGAACTTATCGGCATTCCGAATGCTGGACGCCTCGTCCATCGCCTCGTCCACAACTTCCCCAAACTACAATTACAGGCGCAAGTACAGCCCATCACACGGTCCCTGTTGCGCATTGATCTCTCTATCATCCCTGACTTCCGGTGGGATGAGAAGATTCATGGCGGCGCAGAGACTTTCCTTATTCTCGTTGAAGACGTCGATGGCGAGGTAATCCTCTTCCATGATAATTTCGTGCTCCTGCAGCGTTATGCGGAAGATGAACACAATGTTACTCTCACGGTTCCGATGTTCGAGCCCGTTCCCCCCAACTATTACATCTCAATTATCTCTGATCGATGGCTGCATGCCGAGACCCGTCTACCTATATCGTTCAAGCATCTTATCCTCCCCGAGAAGTTCCCACCCCCCACACCTCTTCTAGATCTGCAACCATTACCCCTTTCCGCACTGCACAACAAAGAGTTTGAAGCACTATACTCCTCCACTATCCAGACCTTCAACAAGATCCAAACACAAGTCTTCCAGGCGCTTTACACCTCTGATGAGAACGTGTTCATTGGTGCACCAACAGGAAGCGGCAAGACGATCTGCGCTGAGTTCGCTCTATTACGTCTTTGGAGCAAGCGTGAACAGCCTAGAGCTGTTTGCATTGAGCCTTACCAGGAAATGGTCAATCTCCGTGTGGAAGAATGGCGGACGAAGTTCGGTAACCTTCAAGGTGGAAAGGAGATTGTTAGCCTCACAGGAGAGACAAGTGCTGATTTAAGGTTGTTGGAGAAGGGTGATGTGATTGTGTGCACACCCACACAGGTTCGCTGCGTTCTATTCTTTTCTCTCAATGCTTTTCTGACCTTTCATTCATAGTGGGACGTTCTGTCAAGGCGTTGGAGGCAACGAAAGAACGTCCAGAATATCGGGCTACTGATCGCTGATGAAGTCCAGCTTGTCGGCGGTGAAGTTGGTCCCACTTACGAAGTCGTCATCTCTCGTACTCGTTACGTTGCCGCTCAAACAGAGATAAAGACTCGTATAGTAGCCTGCGGTGTCTCGCTTGCCAATGCTCGGGATCTCGGCGAATGGATGGGTGCACCATCGCATGCGATCTTCAACTTCTCACCAAGGTATGTGTTGTGTTCTATGTATTCGTTGGAGTTCTAACCTTACCCAATCTAGTGCACGTCCACTGGATATGGATATTCACTTGCAGTCATTCACCATCAATCACTTCCCGTCTCTCATGATTGCCATGTCCAAGCCCGCATACCTTGCAGTCGTTGAGTACTCGCCCACCAAGCCTGTCATCATCTTCGTCCCATCTCGCAGACAATGTCGTCTAACAGTTGACGACATTCTTACCCATTGTTCTGCCGACGAGAAACCGGATCGTTTCCTAAACATTGAGCTGAAAGATCTCCAGCCGCATCTAGACCATATCAATGATCAGGGCCTCGTCGAGACATTGAAACACGGTATTGGATATTATCACGAGGCGCTTGACAAGCAGGATAAGCGCATCGTCCAGCGTCTCTTCGAATCCGGAGCAATCCAAGTGTTGGTAGCTTCCAAGGTATGTTCTGGCTTCTTTATCCTTATGCGTGTCTAACATATAAGTATAGGATACTGCGTGGAGTCTTCCCGTGGCCAGCTATATGGTTATCATCATGGGTGTTCAATTCTACGAAGGTAAAGAGCATCGATACATCGACTACCCCGTCATGGATGTCCTTCAGATGATGGGCAAGGCCTGTCGCCCAACAGAGGATGAACGTAGCCGCTGCGTACTGATGTGCCAGCAGACACGAAAAGACTTTTATAAGAAATTTTTAGCGGAGGGCCTGCCCATCGAATCCCATCTGCCCACACATCTTCTCCATGATTACTTCTTGGCCGAGATTGCGGTGAAGACCATAGAGAACAAGCAAGACGCTATGGTAAGCTTCTTCAAGCCGGACTTTATACAGCATACTAAGACTGTTTTCTTAGGATATCCTTACTTGGACATACTTCTACCGACGAATGACTCAGAACCCCAACTACTACAACCTCCATAATGTCAGCCATCAGCACCTTTCTGATCATCTCTCAGAACTTGTTGAAAATACCTTAAGCGACCTCGTCAATTCCAAGTGTATTGCCATCGAAGATGAAATGGATGTAACAGCGCTGAACTTGGGTATGATTGCGGCCTACTATAATATCTCATGTGAGCACTCTTTCCTATTACCTTCGGTCCGTCAACTGACAGTCATCTAGACGTTACTGTAGAAGTGTATACGCTGTCGCTGAAGGAGAGGACGAAACTAAAGGGCCTCCTCGAAGTTGTTTCTTCCTCTGCCGAGTTCGAAACCATTCCTATCCGTCGCCACGAGGACGCCCTTCTTCGTCGTATTTATGATCGTGTTCCTGTCAAACTCGATCGTGTCGACTTTGAAGCACCACACTTCAAGACATTCCTCCTGCTACAGGCTCACTTCTCGAGGATCCAACTCCCTCCAGATCTGGCTGCTGACCAGGTGCTGGTGCTAGAAAAAGTTCTCAACCTCCTTTCGGCCTGCGTCGATGTCATGTCGTCCAATGCTTGGCTCAATGCCCTCAGCGCCATGGATTTGTCGCAGATGTGTGTCCAGGCGATGTGGGAGACCGATTCACCGCTCAAGCAGATTCCTCATTTCGAACCAGAGGTATGGTCTCTTCGTATCAGGGTATCCTTCTTGTGCTAATTACTTTCTCAGCTTATAAAACGTTGCAAGGACTCCGGTGTCGAATCAGTTTATGACATTATGGAGATGGAAGATGACGATAGGACAAAACTCTTACAAATGGATGCCTCTCAAATGTACGTTAATGCTCCCTTATGTTTCAGCATTATACTAACGAACTTCCTTCAGGCGAGATGTGGCCACCTTCGTGAACTCCTACCCCACTCTGGACGTTTCACCAGAGCTTGTACCTGGGGAATATACTGCTGGCGCACCTATCTCACTCAAGGTTACTCTCTCACGCGATGCAGATGAGGAGGCGGAAGGTGATGATGACCAGACTGTAATTGCTCCATTCTATCCCCTCAAGAAAATGGCCAACTGGTGGTTGGTGGTTGGAGATCCCACCAGCCGTCAGTTGCTCGTCATCAAACGAGTTACGGTCAACAAAAGTCTCGCCGTTAAACTTGAGTTCACTTTGCCAAAGGGCAAGCACTCGCTCAAACTGTATGTTATCTGTGACTCTTATGTCGGCGCGGACCACGACATTGGTCTTGATGCTATTGATGTTGCTGAAGGAGAGGATAGCGACAGTGATGATGATATGGATAGCGACGAAGATGAGTAGGTGTTAAGAACTCAGGGTTGTTTTGTGCTGCATGTATTTATATATCCTTTGTAATCTGTTGAACGATACATTGCTTTCTGAACTGTTACTCGGTGCTGGTGCCTGTCCCCATGTGGAGGTGGTAAAGGTGTCACGTTGGAGTTTCATGATACTGGACTATGTATACGAATGAGGTGAAATTACAGTGAGCTGGCTGACCCTCGTAGCTCTAATTCGTTTAAGGCAATTATACAGGTGTTATATACATTTTCTCAAGAATCATATGTTGATATGTACGAGCTGATTAGCGAGTTATGCAATCTTCGCATGGTTCTCCGACATATTTACGTTCCCATCGCTATATTCTGTCTCCTGGGCTACTGATTCCGCGAGCACTCTTGCGGCAACTCCATCCTTGTTCTTGTAGAATATTATGTCACCATCATCCTCTACGAAGAGGCATTGGGTGAAGGATCGGTATAAAGCATAGAACGACGGCTATCGATTGAATAAACGTCAGAATCGTCTCAAGGTGGGAAAGATACATCATTCGTACCGTAGAATCATAGTTATAATCCTCTTTCAGAACAGACTTGATTGCTTCAGTAATCTTCGGCCCATTATCTGTGAAGCATTCGTGTCAAAAGCAGGAACATTTTGTGATAATAACCACACTTACAGAAGGGGGCTCTTAAGAAGAAGTCTGGATAAGATGAAAAGTACATAGTAAGTTTGTTGGTTAGACGATATAGACTCAGGGCAGCTTACGATGTGCGACGTGGTCATGGCTAATGTTATGGAAGAAGAATCTGCCCATCCAACCCAAGAGCGGACGGTCTACAGTCGCAGCAGCTCCTCGAAGAAACGACCAAGCACCCTTCCTGTAGTGTGGAATTGTGGGGTCAGAATGATGCAGGAAGGTGAACATGACTTCGAATCTAAAATCAGTATGGATTGTTCAGCATTTGGAAAGGTTGGCTCACCGATCCTATGTGACACATATATGTGTTAACGTTAACATTCAATATTTGACTGCACAAGATAGAATGGTCACCAATGATTTACGAGCTGAGTAACGCGTGAGTACCACGATAGTTCGGAAGTTTAGCCAATGACTTACAATATACGGAATCAAGTAGTAATTGAGAAAGAAGTCTGCTCCAAGATAGAAGAAGATAGAGGCCATAACCACGAGTCCGACATTAGAAAGAGCTATGGATCTTCCTTTAGAGAACGTCATTAAGCTCTTGATTTCACGAAAGATATCAAGGAGACTTTACTTTGTTCCGGCCTAAATAGTAGGGAGTTCGGATTGAAGTGGTTAGTGCCGGAGGGATATGATGGAGACCCCATAGTGTTTTGCCTGAAAGATTCGGTTTGAACGTTGAAAAGCAGATACCTTTATTGATGCTTACATCAGATATATCCACCAGCCGCTACAAATATGCTCGTTAGCATGCGAAAAGCCCACGAGTTCGGAAAGCTCACAATGCTTGCATAACAAACATACGAAAGAGTGTGTAGATCGGGGTCTCTTCGAATATCTCAGCATAGTCGGTTCTGGTTGCTTCCTTCTCCACTGGTAGTTTAAATGAGCTTCGAGTGTATGGGACGTAGTTCTCGTCGCGCTCCATCGAACCAGTATTTTTCTGGCAGCGGATGGCTAAGCCATGGTGTTTCGTCAGAAGAAAGTGCTCAAACGACGTACATGATGGGCGTGGTGGGTGGCGCGCCATGCGAAGTATGGAATTAGGAGGTACTGTTTGATATCAGCTGAACGAAAGGAGGAAGAGAGATTGGTGTCACGTACAGAATGGAGTACGAAGCCAACCGCATTGTTCACGAGGTTATTAGAGTACAGAGTTTGGTGACCCGCGTCATGCCCTGGTTGGTCAGAGTGAGCTTCCGACGCGCCGGGATGATATATCATACGTACCGAGACAGAATATGCCTGCTCCGACTAGTCCTTGAAACCACCAGTACGTGATCCACAGGGCGGACTTCAAAGCTTTCGTATGCCACCCCGGTGCAATGTATCCTCCGAAGTTTGTCTCCGTCCATGGTGTAATTGAGTACGCAAAATAATACAGAAGGACGGTCAAGATCACATCGCGGAGGATGTACATAGTCGCTTTGGTGCTGCTTTCTGTCATGCTAAAACGTAAGTTACTACTTGAGCGTAAGGAAGGAGAGTGAACGCACTCTTCAATAAATCCTTCGGCACCGCATCGTGAATCTCTTTCAATGTAAAATTTGGTGGGGAGAATGGCTTCTTCATCCTGTAGAAATGAGAGGCGGCAAGTGTTATATGGCTGAAAATGCTCACCTCTTTTCGTATTCAGGACCATTCCGGAAATACAGCATGAGTGAATTTAAGGTGGTAGTAAAGAGGCCTAGACAATAGCAATCGTCTCTAAGAGTTCAGATTAAGAGGAAGTACTTGTAGCTGATGAAGGATGCGCCTTCCTAGTTGAGCGGAGGGTGAAGAAAGAGCCTGCGCATTAGCAGATAACGCCTTATAGGATAGACGTATCAACCGTGATGATCAAGCATAAGCCCATTAATGTGGATCCCATCTATATTCTGAGCTATTATGGGGAGCACCGACCGGCGTCGACCTGTGAACCTGAGGCTTTGAGCGGTGTGCCAGTCACTGTCAGAATCCGGACAGATGTCACAGAACTTACTCCGAAACGTAGCGCCAATCAAAGCGGATCTCATCATCGGTGCCAGCCACAAGAACGAAGTATAAAATTTAAAGAAAGCAGATTTAAGTTTGCTGGTGCCATACTTGACGTTGTTCCGCTCCGTCTTCGGCCATCGGGAGTAGGTTCTAATTCAGGCAGAGCATCAGATCTACCAACTTCAATCCGTCTATAGAGAGTCATTTCTTTTTTTTTTTTGTAATTGAGCAGAGGGGAAACATCCCGAAGGACGAATGTTGCAAGTTGTAGTTTGTATTCAGGGAAGAGTCGTGGGGAAGACGGCATTGAACGGATCATTTCCTTTAACGCTATTTGCGGACTCCGAATTAGATTGGAGCAACTGCAACTTCAGATAGTCACTACTTACAACTTTACCTTCTAATAGGGCTTATTCAAAGGCTTCATTCTCTGATATTTAAGCATTTATACCAAGATGAACAATAAGATAGAGGAAGACGACGAAAATAGCTCAGCCCTACTTGACTCTAATGCTGCCCGAAATCTCCAGGCCAGCATCTCTCATTTTGCTTTCGCTTCTTCTTCTCCAACCTCCACGTCCAGCTCTGGGCAGAAAAAGTATAACTTAAAAGATAGGACTCCATCCAAGACCCCTATATCTGAGAACTTCGAGGACGAGACTATTACTACTGGATCGCCGACAAAGTACAAAACTGGCAAGAGGCTTCGGGAGCCTTTGGATGAATATGAACCCGAGGCGCAACAGCTCAATAAGAAATCTAAGAAGAAGCGTGGTCTTGCAGATCCGGAGGTATACGCACATTTAAAAGAGTTAGAAGATTACCTTCAGGAAGGACTCGAACGTGCGTACATCTCGCATTCAAGCTTTACTTTGCCGTATCTAACGCATTGTATTTCAGTCGTGTTTTGTGGGATAAAGTAAGCGGTGATAGTCTTCAATAAAAATTGGTGTTCTTAGAGTATACAGTCCAGGATACAAGTCAGCAGAAGTTGGCCACCACTTTGGAAATCCAAATAATCACTTCTGGGGATGTCTGCATGAGTCGGGTAAGAATCTTGTTTGCACGCTAATAGCTTTGTTTAGTTACCTATATGAAATAGGACTTACTTCGGAGCGTCTTTTACCTGAAGATGACCATACTCTACCAGAACGATTCTCGATTGGCCTGACGAATCTTGTTTCGAGACCTACCGCAGAGGTGCGCATGAGTGCTAAAATTCGCTCCAGCTAACTCTCAAGGTTTGTACAGCAAGCTGAGCTTTCGAAGAAAGAGCAAGTGGATGGAGTTCCGGTTGTGCTCGACAAGATTGCGCGATATAGACCCGGTATAGTATGCTTTGTGGGTCTAGGTATTGCGGACATCTTCAAGTCCTACGTTCTTGTATGTTCTCAACATACACATCTTGCCAATTAGTCTTAACAATATCATAGAAAGATCAACTAAGGGAGAAGAAATCCAAAGCAACTTATGGCCTTCAGCCGTTTAAACTGGTATACCCCGGTAAGATCACAATCATCTACCATAGAATTATATTCACCTATCAGACATAGAAGAAAGTAAGTCTAATGTTAAGGAGACCCTCTTTTATGCGGTCTCGAGCACTTCGGGACGTGTCGTTCGCTATCAGGTAATTAAATCTTATATCTTCAAGTGATGTAACGCGTGACGGAGGTTCTAGAGATCTGATAAAGTGAAGCAGTTCACGGATCTGAAGTCCGTCGTACAAGAGATGAAAAACAACACTATCAGTACCGAAACACTACATGTCGTAACCCTTCCTTCGTTGGCATCTTCTTCCTCTGAAAATTCCACGTGAGGATCATTTTCAAAGGGGCGTCGAAGAGTACAAATTAAGTGATTAACCATTTCGTGAGGAAGTTCCCAGAAACGAGAAGTTATTGGAGGGCTTTGGGATTTGCGTGAACTTGAAGAAGCTTCTAAATTATTTGATCCCTTGATTTGTTTCTGTCGGATATTATATGCAGAATGTGCTCCTCATAATAATTATATATTGAGCAAGCCTTACGTACAGTGCCGTGAGCAAATTTCAAAATATCTCCGGCGCCATTTATAACTCAGACGAATATCTGTTTCGACTTGGAGTACAAGTATCCGCCAAAGTGTAAACAAGAGGCAATGCCGAGGTTTATTCGCGTAATCTAGCAATCAATGGAGGATAGTAATCTGATGATATGGTAATGCGGTGGTATAGAATGATGAGGGTATAGTATGTATGTGCTAATCTAACGAGTCCGTGCTGTCATCTAATGCTAGGTATGTGGGATATACAAATGGGTGATGAAGAATGTACAAATACGAGAGGGAGAGGAAAGAGATCCAGGGGTAACTCTAATGCTAGGTATGCGGGATATACAAATGGATGATGATGAGGGATGTACAAATGCGATAGTAGAGAGGAAAAGAGATTCAGAGTGAGAAGAAAAAGGACCGAAAGACAAATCGATGGATGGAAAAGGACGAGAGAAAAGAAAGAGAGAAGGAGACGACAGAGATGATAATGATAATCAAAAAAAAAGAAAGAAAAAAAACTTCTATCCGGGTATCCAATCCAAGCAATCAGACTGAACCAAGCAAACTGAAACGAAATAAAAATAAAGATAATGCAATCATAATCCAGAAAAAAAAAAGCGGCCCGCACAACGCAGCAAAACCAAAAGAGCTGACGGACTCTCTGGCTTCACAAGCATGTATGCACGCCGCGTGCGTACCACCACGAGTCGAACCGGGCATCCGTCAATACCCGGAGCGGTCGGGGTGGGGCACGAGCAAAGCAAAAGAGAAGTGGGTAAGAGGAAGAGGAAGGGAAAGAGCAGCTACCAGCCATAATAGAGATAGGAGAAAGAGAACGAAGCAATGAGTTGGCGGCTTTGGGGGTAGCACACAGCAATAAACAGAGGGGGTTGATATTGGTTCAAGGAGGGTCGAAGAAAGAGCATCAATCAAGCCCCGGTAGCGGCGGGGACTCGATGCGCGGGGGGGATAAAGCTCGACATCACCCCCTGTACGTCCCGACGAAGCTGGACGAGCTTGGGTTTTCGAGAGGTCGTGATCGTTGTCGAAGGTGAGGTAGTAACGTTGGTGGTGGCGGTAGTAGTGGCGGTGCCAGAAGAGATGTCGCTAAATGAGCGCACTTTCCCTTCAGCAGCGGTAGTGATACCAACGCTCTTGCCGATCCTGCTCGTAACGCTAGTCGTGCTCCTCAAGAGTAGAGAAGGGAACTCGTCCTGCATGGGTAATGGTGATTCTTCTTGTAACTCTCCTTCCCGCTCCTCATCCGCCCCCTCCAGAACCCTCCACACACTGCCATTCATGAACCTGACCGTAGTCATAGGAGCTGCCTCCAAGTCCGCTTTCGCGATATCGGGGAGGTTGAGCCATGTTGGCTTCAGCGGGAGGGATGGGTGCACGTGCTGTATGAATAGGATTGTAGTTAGTATGAGAGAATGTGGAGAAGATTGAAGAGACGTACGTGGACAGTGGAGCTAGAACTAGCAGCGGGCTGCGTGTTGAAATAATGCTCCTAAGCAAACAGGTTAGTCGATAGCAGGAGGAGAAAAAGAAGTCAGAACGTACGAGTTGCGCAAAGTCGCATACCGGTGGGAGCCCGTGATGATACTCCTCTTCCTTGATCTCCTTCCGGGGACAGCGATCGACGGCGACGACAACAGCAGGCTCTTCGGAGATGATATCCACAGGACAAGGAGGCTCACAGCCAAGAGCACGTTTGTTCTTGATGTACGTATCCTATAAGCACGGCCAACACGTTAGTCAAGATAGTGAGTATGGAAGAAGAGGAAGCGTACGAGACCAGCGAGATCGCACACGGCTGGGAGTAGCTCCGACTGATCTTCGATCAAGTCCCTCTCGGTGTCTTTAGCAGGGGCGTTCGGGATGGATGCTACTTCGACGTGACGAGCAGCGCGCTTATCCTTAAAGTACTTCTCCTGCAACCCAAATCAATCTCGTCAGCTTGCAGCTCACACGAAATTTAAAAAAAGAAATAAAGGCATACCAGGTCATGGAGGTGGCACACCTCTGGAAGTGCCAAACTGGAATCTTCAACTAGTGTCGTATTTTCCTCGGATTCTGAGAAAAGAACCGACTCGGATCCAGAGGACGATACCCCCTCCTTCCAATCTCCGAGATCAAAGTCGTCCATGTCCCAGTCGTCGTCTGCCCAAGAGAAAGTGCTGGTGCGTTTGGAAGAGGATGAGCTGGAGCTGGAGCTTGAGGAGAGGGTGGTGGACTTTGAATGGTGTTAGCATTCGATTGATAGGAAGCGAAGGAAGGAGGAGAAGGGGGCTTACACAAGATGAGGGCGACAAGCGTTGGCTATTATCGTCTGAGGAAGGAATCTGAAGAGGAAGGGTGTTAGTGTCCTTCTCTGAGACGGGAGGAAGAAAGAAGATACATACGGACAACAAGGAAGACGACCTCTCTTCGCTCAACCTGACTTCCCTTCGACTCTCTTCCTTTTTGGCAGTAGAGGCTGCTTTCACTGCTATTGATGCCCACGAGATCGGAGAGGATAACGCCGTGGTAGCCGTTGCTGCGGGAGCAGAATGCTTCCTCGCAGGATCTGTCTTCGTTGGAGTTGGAGGCGCCTTCGCTGGGTTCGAGAGTGTATTCGCATCCGCCGGTATTGAAATCAAGACCTTGTGGGTCGCTGGTGGGACAGTCCGCCTGGTTCGTTTCTTGTATGATACGACTTGGAAACCATCGTTATCGTCGGCGTCGTCCTGTAGAGCAAAGCAGTAAGCATTCCGACGAGGACCCAAAGAGAAAACGGAGACAAGAGAATGGGTATAAGAGAGAACGCACCTCTCCCTGACTTGTAACTGCAAATCCTGTACTTGAGATGTTCATCGCGCTTATCGTCTCAGAAGCCTTGGCGTCCTCCTTGTCAGGAATGGATACGATGTTGACCTGATAGGTATTGGTATCGTCGATGATGGGGGTAGGAACATCGTCGGCGTCGTCGGTTTCCGCAATAGCAAAGACAGGGGTGGTGATTTCGGCGATCTTGCTGGTCTCGCTGACAGTGGCAGTCATCTCACTGGTGGTGTCGAGTTCACAGAGGGTAATATCTTCAACCTCGACCTCAGTCTCGATGATGACTTCGATCTCAGCGCTGGCTGCCTGGGCTTCCTCATTGGCATCAACGAGAGTCGACTGTTGCTCGTAGAAAGCATCTCCGCCCTCGTCCAATTCGTCTTCGGCATCTACAAACTCATCCTCTCCCTCGAATTCGCCGCTCTACAAACCATATCAAATTAGCGCTACCCCAGAGATGCGGAGAGGAAGAAGGAAAAGACATACTTCAATTTCAGAAATAGAAGTCAAGCCCTGCGCTTGGGCGTCGACGGGAGCTTCAAGAGATGCGTCCTCATCTTTGGTGGCGGTGATGGTAGTGGCAATCAGAGTAGTGGTAGCGATGCTGTCCTGGTGGTTGGTGGCGGTCCGTTGGATGTCCTCGCCCGTGGTGATCCGGCCATCCTGATCTGTGTCGGTCTTCTTACTGTCCTGCTTCTCCAGACGTATTTCACATTCAGAAGTAGAAGTGAAGTCCAGCGCTTGGGCGTCGACGGGAGCTTCAATAGATGCGTCCTCGTCTTTGGTGGTGGTCGTGATGGCGATGATGGTAGGGGCGATCAGCGTGGTAGTAGAGATCCCAAGAGCCATGATGACATGAAGTCCAAATAGCCTATGGAAGAAGAGGTACACCGCGCCGAGAGGGACGAGCAGGTAGAAGGGGCTACGTCTGCGTGGGAGAAGCTGCAGTAGCATCGATAGGTAGACCTGCGAGAGCGGCATCCACTGTGCACGGGCCTCCTGGTGGATGTCGTTGTCGTCATCAGAGTCCAGTGCCGCCAGAGTGCGGTTGGTTGAACACGTCGGCTCCTCTACTTCTATCATCTCGGCCTCAAAGAGTGACGAGGCGGAGGGGAGACACGGGATGAGGAGCGGATCGAAGAATTTAGCGACGATACGCTTGACGGGGGCCTGGGTGAAGGTAGGGTCCGATGGTCCGATTGTCGGGAGGGGGAATGGGGCAGTGATGAAGGTGGCGAAGGGGGATGACTTGAAGAAAGAGAGGAGTGCGGTTTTGACAGCCTTGATGCTTGCACGGACAGTCTGGAGAAGGAAGCGGGATGGCGATGAGGTGGTGGTGGTAGAGGTGGTGGTGGTGGTTGTGGTGATGGCGGTGGTGGTAGTGGTAGGCGAGGCGTGATGAGGGAGGACCGCAGGACTCGTAAACGAAACAGTGATGATTGCAGAGGAGGGACGAAGAGCGAGGGTGATTGAAGGAGGGTGAAGGTTTGAAGAGGGGGGAAATCCGGTAGTGACGGCCACCGGAACATCCTCCATGATACCTAAAACTGTATTCGCGTATAACGATGTGCTGATCTTCTTCCCAAAGTACCCAGTAACGACCCCACCAAGGAGGCCTAATGGGACTGTGGCGGGGACTGTACCGCCCAGGAAGTATGTTTCCAAAAGGAGGGAAGTAAGCGACATGCTGGATGTCGCTGTCTATCGCAGATAGAGAGGGGGCGCAGGCGTGGGTGCAAGAAGTCAAGAAGTATGTCACGGAGGGCGGGGGTACGCAACAAGTCGCGGAAAAACAAGGAAATCGGGTTCTGCACGCGCAAATCCGTATTTATACCCTCCCAGCAGCTGCAATCAACAAAGTCACGCAGTGACTTCCGGAATCCGCGAGACGCGTCGTGGCACGGGATCGCGACGCGTCAAGCGTTATGGTTATGGTTTCCCCGTCGGGGTCGTCGTCTTTCACCCCTGCTGCTCTTCAGCTCATCCTCGACTCATCCTCTAGACAGCAGCTGAAAACAGAATGGAGGACAGGAGAGCGCCCAAGAACTATCAACCCCATGCGATGCTACGATGTCGCGAAGTCCATTACCTTCTTTGATGGAATTCTCGAGCGCTTTACGAGCGATGCTTCGATGTTGGGATGACAGCTGTCGGAGGGCGGGTCCGCAGGGGGTAGATGGATTGGGTGGTAAAGACAACCATCGAGTACTTTTCTCATCCTTGTCGTCGCGTACGCACTATAATCAATCGATTCTTGTCCTCCCACTATTTGACCTGCAAGAAATAACGAGTCAGTCGCTATATCTAACTAGATGATGACGTAGATGTCTGCAGCTACCTTAGCGCTTCCTCTACCGCGATTCTTGTCCTCTAGATCTGTGTGTTCGACCCAACAACACCTTGACAAGATGTGCTCTCTTTCACATGCGATATCTAGAAGTTTGGGTGGTCGCTACACTCTCGGGAACCAGGCCTACTCAGCTTCCTAGTAATCCTAGACCGTGTACTGTACTGAACTCTCTGTTCTGGTGCGCGCGTAGTAGGGTCTGCCTGTGCATTGGCCACCGTCATCTCGATGGCTCCGGTTGTGGGCCAAGAGCTGGATATCCTTGTTACGCTATCGCAATGTAACCTATAAAGAAGGAATTAGCTTCGGCGAAGTATGCAGATGATATGGAGGGCTTACAGTCAGATATCCACCATCTAGTACGCCGCTGTTCTCTTCTCGTCCATGTCGCATAGCTTGTTCAGCCCATTCATCACCAGTCCAGCCCGTCGATTACTTCAACCCCATTTGACAACTGTTTGTTGGATCCCTCATTACACCTCCATCCCCTCCGGTTTGTTCAGCGACGAGCACAGCTGTACCCCATTCCTTCTCCCACAGACAATGCAAAAGCGTCCTTAACTCTCTCACAGGTCTACAGTCAAGTCCGCACACCGACGTTACCACCACCACCACCGAAAGGCGCCAATCATTCACGCATACAGTGACTGCCGCCAATCTACCGCACACCAGTCGACGCAAGATCCAAAGTAAACATCATCCATTTCTCGCATAACAGGCGAACAAAATAGATATCTAAACCTAGCACACAGATCGTTAGTATCGCTGGGGCAGTGAAGATGAGAAGGAAGAACTCACAAACTACATGGTATGATAGCTCACCAGCTCGCTCTATATCCTCTGCCCCTGCGAAAAACGAACATAACCTGCCCAACCGACAATCCCAAACCGACCTACACTAAGCGCGCCGTTAACTTACTGTAGTGTGCACGCATAGTGCACCGTCTCGCTGACTGCAGTTTGTCTGAGCGGAAGGTGGGATGGCATTCGCATTACTCGAGCTACGCCATTGCAATGTACCCTATACTGAAGGAAAAGTTAGTTTCGGCGAAGTATGCAGGTGATACGGAGGACATACTATCGGATATGCAACATCCTCATCCTCTCGTCTCCTCTTCGAGCTCTTATCTGCATCTACGCAAGTCTCGTCAGTCGGTTGCTGGGTACTCTCCTCTATTAAGCGTCCTTCTTCCTTCCTCGGTTCGTTTGGCGGTGAGTACAGTCATACGCTGCTCCTTTCCCTATTGACTATCAAGATATTATGTACCTCTCGCATGATAGGTCTGCTCTGTTCGTCAAGCCATCACTGCCTGGACATTATCATCACAAAAAAAAAAGCCAGGTCATTCGCGCACCGTCGCGCGTATAAGTACTCCCAGTGATACATCTCACAACAGAAGTTGACGCAAGGTAAAGCATCACCCATTCCTCTCGTACGAAATGATATCTAAATCTACACACAGGTCGTCAGCTTTGCTCGGGTGAAGATGAGAAGGATGAACAACTCACGGACTACATATACTATCCTGGGTACGAACCTATAATACTCCGGCCTCAACCGCCCCCATTCATCTCGGCCTGCAAACTCCCACCTGCCCCAAGGCGACATCTATCTTACTCAGATACATTGACCCCATCACGCATCACCAGTCCGGACTATCATCATCATCCTTACCCATAAGAAGAGGGCTACATCTATTGGCTGTTGGATGGTAATTGAGGCGGGTTGAAGCTCCCTCAGACGCTGGCTGTTTGAAACGATGAACTTCAGCGCCCAGAAATCTAAACGTAGTATCGTATCCTTTTTCGGTCAGGCAACTGCGCCTTGCGTCGAGAGGGTTTTTAACCTTGTCAATGAGTAAGATGCAAGTAGCGGAGACTGACGTTGCTGAAAGGCTGAATGTTGTGTTGCGATGAGACACTATCACGTGTCCATACTTCACAACCATACTTATCTCCGAATTTCCCATGCATTCGAGCTAAGTATCACTAATTGAATATCTCTATCGAGTCACGACGAGCTCCCATTGCCCTTCCTACACAGCATCCCGAAGGAATGTTGCGGTAGGATGCTTCACGTAGTCCCCAGTGACTCAGTGAGCCCTTGGACTCGCCTTACATATGTATGTGACTTTATATAGTGGTTCCTACGATTTCTAACAGAGCACAGCTGGACACGGCCTGGTCCCCCGGAGTAACGGTGCTATAGAACCTGTAATGTTGAAGGTATAATGGAATAAATAGTCCAACAGAAGTTGCGCTGCATACAATTCTAGTGTGTTCCATTTTACCGATACGTCTTATCAGATAACTTGATCTTATTATTGAATTATCAATTCCTTCATTTCCTTGCTAAACTTTGACACTTCGCAATGCATTTCTCAAATTTTTAAACAAGCCTACGCCAAGAGTGATATTTATGGGTGTCCTGGCTCCTATCTAGTGGAATTACGGATAGCAGTGGTCTACGAAGGCTTTGAAGGCGCTGAGATGTGCTGTTACGGTGCAGGAAGGGAATGGGGAAGTCGACTCGGTCGAGTTAAGGCTCAAGAGCTGAAGTTTCGAGCCAGTCATGGGAGAATGATAGGGCGACGAATCCAACGCCTTTTCCACTTAACCAGTTAATTTGCGTGCACCTTTATGTCTTTCATTTTGTGCGACCCTTGCTCAATGCCGTTATAGTCACAGGTGCTTTTCCAGGTATATACAAAGAACAACACCACGAGTGTGAGAGTGTCGAAAGTAAGGTATCCTCGTGGAGTTTTCCCGTCTTTTACCACTCTATAAAGCCATGCCACTACAAGAAATGTCGCGAATCGTTGTTTCTACATGCTTTCAATCCGCGCGCGCTCTGACAACCACGCTCATGTGAGAAGTGCGTTTCAGGATGTCAAAGTTCATTGCACTACCATATTTCACATGGCTGAAATCATCATTGCATCGGACACTACCTGCACTGTACGCTCACGAGTCACCCACCGTGCTTGCGGGAGGTGGGTAGAATATCCTTCCTATTTATCTCGCACGCATAGACTAAAATGTCGTCTCTGCTACTTGTGTTTGCTGATCTGATACCAGGTTTTGCCCTCAAAGGCTTACGTGATGAATATTCTGCTATTATCAATGGAGTCTCTGTTCTAGAAGGTCCAGCATAACCATTCTGTCTTTTATATGCTTTCAGCGGTAATTTTACTATTAACTGTTTTTTCTTACTCCCATATTTATTCATCAGTGTATCAATTTGATTATTATGGGGACAGATATTGCACTTGTTCCAAGATTACGGAAGTTTAAATCTGTCATTCCACTGTCCACACTATAGCTCCATTCAGGTAGATCGAGTGCGTGAATGGCTAGTGGACCGCGTCATACATGAACATTACTAAATACTAAATCCCCAGGTGGATGAAAGGAACCCAGGTCTCGAGTGGTCTACCACTATCGCAATATTCCTTTTGGGCATTGTGAAGAGCGTATGCAGCCTGGCTACTGTCTGGTTTAGAACCTTTAAATAACTGGGGATACACCTTCTCAGCAACCTCCGGAGCCACATCATCTTTGATAGCCCACATTGTAGCAATTACACTACGATAACCGGCTGCCAACATTCCTGCACCTAAATGAGCTGCTTCTTCTGGCATTCGATGGTCATTCATTGCAGTTTGGCAGGCGGAAAGAAACGCAAAATCGGCGGAAGGGCATGACATTGCGATTATTCGTGCAAGAGCCAGTCTTCCATCAGCGAGGAGCAGTCCGTGCTGCATTGCATCATCGAGTTTAGGATCCTGCTCCGCATGGCACGCCAGATGTACCCAACTACAATCCGCCATACTTTGTAATACAGCATCTGTGGTGGCATCGACTCCTTCAATCCTTAAAAACTCACAGCTACTGGCGATATGTTGAATTACGTCTAATTCTCTAACAGTATTTGGAAGAGGAGGCGCATCAGGTGCATTTGGAACAGCGACCGCTAGCATTTTGAAACTTTTAGGCGCAACCACACGAGTGCGTGCATGTTGTAAAGTGGCGACGCTTGGTGTATACGATGACACAACGAAATCCAAGACCTTTCTACCTGTTTTGGCTCGGTCGTAAATTCCAGCGGCATGAATAGGCAGACAGGCAAGTGGACCTGCCGTACACCACCATACGCGGGGAAGATTGGTATTTTGCAGGGACTAACATGGAGACATGAGTACTGGGTCATAATTCTCTAGCTAAATGGTTAGAAACTCACAAGAAGGTCTAATCCACAGAGAATTGGTTCTACGACTCGAAGCCAAAGCTCTGACAAGATATTCAATAAACCAGACTTTTCTTCCTGTCGTGCCGCTTTCCTTCCGTATCGCCAGATCCCACTACCTACTTGGATATTCAATAATTGGCGTAGTTCCGTGGCACGCTCATAAGAAAATCCGGGCAGTGGAATATGAACCACATCTTGATTTCCGGGACAAAGAGCGAGTGCATCACACCGCGATTTAGTAACATTTATAACGATGACATACCCACAGTAATTGGGGCTGAGGATCTGCGCAGCGGTCATGGGCTTTAAAAAGTCTTCAAAACCATGAAGCTTTCTGACATCAGCTACCAAGTCCTCCCATTGTTTGCAGAGCCGATGCTGGTGTTGAGCTGCAGATTCATCAAAGAGGTGTCGAGTCAAAATATCACCACCAACATCACGTGTGCATGAACTACGGAGATCTTTCATGACTTCCATGAGTCGAAACGCCAACTCCTGGCTCTGATGGCCAATTTCTTCGGTAGGAGCGTCGAGTTGTAGTAATTGACTCCAGACAAATGATCGCCCCTGTTCTGCCCATTCGAGAGCAACCAAGTTCCTTTGAGATGCAATAGCGTATGCTACAGCCTCGCACATACGAGAGCCGACACGGAAAAGCTGGGTATGTCGCTCGATAACAGGGAGTCCGAGCCAGGCCAGCTGTGGCAGTTGCTCAATCATAGCATGATAACCATTCAATTTTGACTCAGGATCATTATCAGCCCATTGGCAAGCAGCCCAGAAGCGCTCCAGTGGAGGTGCCTCTGGACAGCTGGTAACAAAATGAAAATTTCCAATGGCTAACTGGAGTGCATTATCATAGCCACCATAGTTATACTGGGATAATAGGGCTTTGCCTAAATTGAAAGTAATTTGGGCTTTTTGGCGAGAACCTCCACGAGTAAGTTGTAGAGCAGCACGATAGTAACGTATTGCATTTTCAATGTCATTGACACTACTCGATTTCGAGATCTCGAATCGATGAAGGAATGCTGTTGCAATATTGTGTAAATGGATAATATTTGAAGGATTGGGAGTATTTATAATTGGTAGGTGATTTTCCATCATGGAAATGGCAGTATCGATATCTGAATCGTCTTTGGAGATCAAAAATCGTTGTGAAAATAAAGATGCAAGATGGATTGATATGTCGCTAATTTGATCATCAGGATTTTTGCCCTCGCAGAGACGTACTACTTGCTCTGCACAAGAGATCGCTTCATTGAGGCTGTTGAGATTGCCGCTGCTCCCCACATCAGACTCGCCGCTGAGAGCAGTGCTGAGGTTAAATAAGCATCTCGCCTTCAACCTTGTGTTATCATCTGAAGCAAGAACAGCAGCCTTTCTGAGATATATCACTGACATGATACAATCAAATGTAGTTCCAAGGTGGGTAAAGCGTAAAAAATAGCAATTGCCGAGGGAGCAGATTAAATTAGCCCTCTCCGAACTTGCATTCTCACTAACATTTGGAGTGAGATTCAGGGCCTCAGAAAAGTATGAAATTGCCTCATCAATATCTGAAATTTTCCTGAAACTTTGAAAGCGTTCTGCCAATGATGTTGCTAAAATACTTAGCATCTTGTATTTCTGATCTGCATTCAGGTGAAGAGCCTGTGCGCAGTATGAGACTTGCTTGTCAATATCAGCATGCTTTCCTGAGTATTTAAAGAGTTTTGAGAATAAATCTGCAGTACAAACGACAACACCAGGTTTGAGAAGGTGCCCATTTGGGACTCGAGCAGCACAGTCTTCATACAGTGCAACAGTCATCTCGATGTCTCCCTTGTTTTGTAACCGTTTGAAGTCGATTACACTCGACAGATTTGCTGTATCTCCAGCTATACCTTGGAGAATTGATCTCATACAAAAGAATGTCTTTTGGAATTCTGTTCCCCAGAACAAGCTGAAGCGAATAGAGAGAAGGCTGTATAGCATGATTATCCTCCGAGGCTTCTCTGCCTCAGTGTCTGATAAGAGTTCAATAGCAGAACCAAGAGCAGATATTGCATCATCGAGGTCACTAATATTGCGAGAAGCATCAAAGTGGGTTTTCCGTTCATTGGCAAAAGCAATTAAGAAGTGTGTCATAATTGCTGTAAACTGTGGGTGGGGGTTGGGTATGCATAAAAGAACATTGCTGCATTGAATAACAGGAGTATCATTGAGCACTGAAGAGTTGGATTCTAGTTGAGCCAGTTGGACTGGTAGCAGAGCAGCTATTTTGCATTCAAAATTAGTTTCTCAAGTGGTATTTATTTGAATTTGTTATATATAGCTAACCTAAATTTTCCTTATGTCGTAACCATTCAGCATTCGAAGCAGGGATCCCAGTGGAAAAGACAACTGAAATTTGAAATGGTGGAATCATTGGCATTGTTACAAGACCAACCAAGTTCAGCTCTGAGAAAGCACAGTTAAGTATGGCTGGCAGTGTGGCAGCTTGGGAGATAGTCTCACGCTGCAATGTCTGCAATGTCACCGCTGCTGCACATTCTGTAGCCATAAAGTGTGCAAAACCAATTTCTCTGGGCTCAGAATCAACTGGTTTAAAAATTATTATTGTAGAAATGCATTGGAAGCTATTTCTATTTAGTAGTAATTATCTCGAGTTGTAAAATCGAAAAATTCATTCAAAAAATGTACACACATTTGAGCCTTGCAATTTTCCCACGTCCAAACACCTTCCTTTGAACCAGTTATAGCACTAGTACGTCCGACTGTTACATGATTTACTTGAATGAGAATATAACACTCCGTTAGGTCGGGATAAGAGTATAGAGGTGATGAGAGGATAATATCTGATGAGAGTAAGCTTTATTCAAAGAATGAACAAAAAGTAGTTCAAGATTCATACGATGAATATTCATAATTCCGTATTAGTTGTATTGCAATAACAGAACGCCAGAAATCTTCTTTGAAAGTAGTAACTCACACAGCTGTGCAGTAGTCGTAATGGGAACAGGATTTCGATGTGTAATGAAAAATAAGAGCTGTAAACCACTGGGTAGAAGCTTTAAGAGCCCGGAGGCGGGCAGGTAGTATAGATTAAGTATAGATCAGGCATGGATGGAGCATGGATCAGATATGGATGAGGCACGGATGAAGCATGGATGAAGTATGGATCAGGCATAAAATAGTCAGACGAAGCACAGATCGGATGTGGATCAGGCATGGATGAAGCATAGATCAAAGGTAGATGAAGCATGAATGAAGTATAGACCAGGCGTAAATAAGGCATAGATGAAGCATAGATCAAATGTGGATTAGACATAGATCATGCGTGGATCGGGTGTGCATCATTATGATTCACACGTGTCAAATGGCTGGTACCATTGCAATCAAACGGCAGACTGGTTAGTGCCACTGAGATCACTTGATCGCAAATACTCGGCTCTGAAGCAGCTTACGAGTCTTGAATCAGCAAGATGCCTCTGGATGTATTCCGCCAGGTAATTCATGTGTCGATTACGATTCTCATCTGTTGGATGTCTTCGTCCGTGGTAATGATAATAATGACCGGTTTGCGTTGGTCTTCTTACCATCCAGCCCTCCACATTCACAAGAGAAATGATAAGATGCAGTCCAAATAGCCCATGTAAGAGGACAGTGCGGGGAAGGAAGCGGAATGATAAGGTAGTGGCGGTGATATTAGTGGTGGTGGTAGTGCTAGGGAAGGTGAGATGAAGGAGGCCCACAGGACTCGTCAACAAAACAGTAACAATATCAGAGAAGATGAAGGACGAAGGGTGAAGGTGGTTGAAGGGGAGGGAAATCCGGTGATGACGACCAGCGGAACATCCTCTATGATACCTAAAATTCTATTCGCATTCGATGGCCTGCGGCTCTTCTTCCCAAAGAACCCAGTAATGACCCCACCAAGGAAGCATAACGGGACTGACAGGGACTGTGGCGCCGGAGAGGAAACCCTAATACACGCGCTGACGTGCTCAGATGCCATGCTCCTTTGAGTAAGGATTATGGCTATTAAGACTAAGGTAGGACTACTCGAATCCATCGCTTGATTCGAAATATCTTCTTTGAAACAAAATACTGCTCTTATTATCCTATGGAATGTTCTTAAAATTTTTAATTCTTGTTTGGGCGTGACATCGGCTTCGGTATCCATTAAACTGAGAGCTGCGCAAGACATTACGCTCATCCTAATTAATGAGACTGCCCGCCTGAAAGATTTACCAGTGCTCAACCACGGCCCGTGCTATGTACAAAAAAGAGAGAAAGAAAAAGAAAAGGCGGGCCGCGAAATGAAAGCACTGAAGTTAAAATCCATATCCAGGAGTAACGTGTCAAAGCTCGAGCTAAACTGATTTGAGATGATTAGCTGCCAACTTTTCCATTATTTCCGTTAAAAGTGTCATTATTGTCTATCCAACTAGTGCATAATGAAATGATCCAAGTACTAGTGATTAATACTAATCATAGTTTCAACCCAGCATGGGACGCTGCTAATCCACTCTATTCAGCGAAGGGATAGTCGATATAACCCACAGCCGCCGACTCAGATTCTCCTGGAACATAAAACGTAGCCCGATTATACTTTTCTAAGGGTACGTTCTTGAGTAGTCGAGAAGGAAGATCAGGCTTGTTAAGAAACGGTCAGAATTTAGAATGCATGTTATGAATCAAGAAAACTCACATTTGAGATGTAATAGCGTCCAAATGCAATCAAATCTCCTGTCTCTTCAGCATGCTTGATAGCACTATCCCGGGTGAAACCTCCAGCAGAGACGAGACGCTTGGGGCTCCAGATATTTCTAATAAAATCATTCGATTCGTGGTTATCCATCTTATCTTTATCGCTGTCACCACCGATGCGAGGCTCTATAGCGTGAAGGTAGGCGAGAGAAGGGTACGCATCTCGAAGAGCGGTTACAAGGTGAGAGAATTGTGGGACAGGATCTTTCATGCGCATATCTGTCGGATGAATACTAAGATGGAGAAGGAGACTGAATAACGGTTAACGTGCCTTGGAAGGTACTCCATGGACTAACGCGAAAAGCTACCCTCTCCTGTCCAACAGCACGAACAACAGCATCAACAATCTCTAGCGGGAATCGATTTCTATTCTCAATGCTCCCTCCATATGCATCTGTCCGTTGATTTGATACATCTTGAATAAATTCATCAATGAGATATCCATTCGCGCCATGGATCTCAATGCCGTCAAAACCAGCCTCGAATACGGCTTTCTTTGCTGCCTCTGCGAACATTTCGACGTATTCGTGAATTTCCTCGATGGTGAGCTCATGCGGTGTCTGTGTAGGATGAGAGGAAAGAGGAATCGATGACGGTGCGACTACCGTAATACCCTCGGCCTTAAGCGCCTCGGGCCCAGCAACAACGGAACTACGTCCAGCAGCCCATATCTGAGCATAGATAAAAGAGTTGTTGGCATGAACCGCATCTGTGACCTTGTCGAGAAATTATGAACGTTAATTTTAATCATAAAGTAGTAGAAAAGCTACGACTCGTACCTCTTTCCAGGCTTTCAGCTGCTCCACAGAAAATATACCGGGAGCATTTACATATCCCCCCGCCTTAACAGAAATTCCAGTGCCTTCGCTTATAAGCAACGTGCCAGGTGTCTTGGACCGCTGAGTATAATATTCTTTGACCAAAGGTACAACGGGTAGATGATTTAGCTTCGTTGCACGAAAACGCGTCAACGGAGCGAGAACCACTCGATGTTGAAGGGTGACTTTTCCTAGTTCGATAGGTTGAAAGAGTTTCGGAGTAGACATAGTTGAAGGAGTTGTATAGAAGTGCGTCGATGTTGTAGATTGTTGTGGGTGCTATCCGATCCGTGCGTTCTTTATATCTTTCAAGTCCATACGCAGATTTCCAGGAAACATTTGACAACTAGATAATTGTAATCAAAACAGTCAGCCGGTGCATGTGTAAGCATATGGGAATTCGCCATTTGTCGCTATAATGAAAGAGACCAGAGTGGTTGAACCAATTAGCGATTCAGAAACAAACATATTTATGTAAGCACTTAGGAAGTACCAAGGCGGCAAATCCCCCGCCGTTCCCGCACACGATCATTCCTGAGCATCCGTCAAGTACATATACGAGTGCTATATGACAGTACTTAATGGGCACCGTACCGACAGCAATAATTTGAAGGTGTACCGTATTTCGGTAACGGGTACTGTACCGACAGCGATGGGTTGAAGTAGCGTCGTATTTCGGTAACGGGTACCACGCCGATAGCGATGATTTGAAGTTGCTGACGGTGCGGGTAGCACCCATCTCTTACTATTTACAGTAAGAGAGAGAATACGCCATTACATGGTCCTTGTTTGTCACTTCCGTCACAATCGATAAATCCTCTTCGATGATGTGCCCTCGCAGGAACGTATGACGTACTCCATAATGTGATAGTAGACATCCACGCGTAATGTATCGGGCGGGCGAAATAGTTGAAGAACCTGAAAGTAAGTGCTCTCGGCCTTCAGAGTTACTGACGCACTTTCTCGACAGTTTGACCTACCCTCTGGAGAGTCCACCCAAACGATCTGGCGTGGATCTTCTACTCAGGCTTCACCAACCTTCTCAATATCCTCCTGCACACCCTCAGCGTCAAATACATCATCCGCGACGATGTTCCTTCGCAGGAAGCCTTGGAACGATTTCGGTCTTGATTCATCTTCCAACAGCAGCCGTAAAACTATTCGTTACACTTCCTTTACCGCGATTCTTTTCTGCCTAGTTGGTTTCTGTCCCCTCCTCATGGATTTTTTTCGGGGAACACACTGACAAGACGTGCAAGACATGCCCCCCGTCCTATGCGATATCTAGGCCCAACGCATGAAGTTTGTATGGCTGCTCTGCCGCCCGGGAAAACACGCATAACCCGTCACTCGACAATCCCAGACTGTCCTGTACCAAGCACGCCATTATGGTGCGCGCATAGTATACTCCGCGTTAACCATCGTCGTCTCACTGACTATGGCTGTTTGGACAGAAGGTGGGTGTCATTCGTTGTTCGAGCTATGCTATTGTAACGTAACCCCCGCAGAAGGATTTAGCTTTGGTGAAGGATACAGATGATATGGAGGGCTTACTGTCGGATATCCAACATCTAGTATGCTCCTCTTCTCATCCATATTCGCGTAGCCCGTTCACTCATTCATCTCCAGTCTAATCTGATGATTACTGCAATCCTTTTTGACGACCGTTCGTTGGACCCTTTGTTACGCCTTCATCCCCCCTTGGTTCGTTCGGTGACGAGCATAGTCGTACCCCATCCCTTCTCTCATGGACAATGCAAAGAGCCCTTACCTCTCTCGCAGGTCTGCACAGCTTTTCAAGCCCCCACACTGACATCACCCCCACCAAAAGACGCAGCCATCCGTGCAGATACTGCTACCAATCCACCTCAAACCAGTTGACACAAGGTCGAAGTAAAAATCATCCATTTCTCGTGAAACAGACAAACAAAAAAGATATCTAAACCTAACGCACAGATCGTCAGCATTGCTTGGGTGAAGAGGAGAAGGAAGAGAACTCACGAACTTTGTATACGACCAGTATCCTGGGTACCAACCCACTGCTTTGTGCTATACGCATACTCGATCCTCCCTTTCTTTCACATATTTAGTCCGCTGAGGTACCCAGTCCAAAACGAGCATTTCTCCTGATTCTTGCTCCCGATACTCATGTTCAGGAGGCTTATACTCCAGGCTGGGGGTGGCATGCATTCTAGATTGATAGTCCGCCCTCAGTCATATCCATTTATCTTCACCTGCAAACAGGCGACATCTATCATACTCTGCTATAACCAACCACATCATGCATCACTCGTACATTACAAAAAGGACTCAGAGGACTACATCGATTGGCTGGTGGACGATCATGGTGGTTGTGGCAGGTTGAAAGCTCCCTCAGACGCCGACAGATCATCCAAAAGGTGAAAGGCGAAGCGCACTGGCACATTCTCGCCTCAGGTCCAATGGAATTGTGCCCCCACGCAGGTGCAGGTGGATGATTGCATCTTCCAATTCGAACTTACAACCGAGCTCCACAGCGCCGCGTGCTCAAGTAAGTCCATCTGAGCATCCGGAACTTCCAACGCTCGCATCGTATCTGATTGGTATGGACTAGCGCTTATACATGCAATGGCCATGGATGCTGACTGATAGCGTGTCTTAGGAGCTGCAATTGAGCTTTCATCTTCTCACTCTTTCATCGAAGTCTGGAGCTTAGACATTTCCCGCGGGTCTCCCAAGTGCGTGGTTTTTTAGCCAGGATCCAACTGTGTCCGTCTTGCGTCAAGGAATGGGGTCCTTGTGCCGTGTCGTGTGGGCTGATGGTACTATCAAAGCACATATCAGTTACAATAATCTAGGCTGTGCGTGTTGTCAGTCACAGGCCGTGAGGAAGGAAACAGGTACTTACTTACTAATCTACATCTTACCCCCTCCTCTCTTCTTTCCAGTAACCAAGCGCAAGTATAGGGCCTCAGCACCCTTTACTACCTGTTATCCTTCTTCTTCCTGGGTTCAGGGGTCTTCGACGCTCATGCCTGTACAAGATGCGTAGAATATAGCTCAGATCTACTTATTTACACTCACCCGGGGATCGTTGAGCTACTTTAGCTTTGTAGGCCTCTGTTGCTCATCTCATTGTCCGACTTACCCTCAATACTTCATCGATGGTTGATTCTTTGGTGTTACAGAGGAAACCAATAGCAAAAGGCCAGGGAGAGTTTTAATCTTGAGTACTTGGAACAACGAGCAAGACGCAGACCCTGGCTGGATGTTTTGTTGCGATGAGACATTATTACGTGCCCGCTGCCCATGCCTTCACAACCTTCTCTGGATTTCCCACTATCCGGCCTTGGGCCTTCTCCAAAGCAACTGATGATTCTAAAATAACGCTTACCAGCTCTCGCCTGTAAGGTACTACTTATTATGAATCTTTCCTGGGCAGAATTGTCCAAAGGCGAACTCTTTATGGACGATCGGTAGTGTGTCTCAATTTATAAATTATGATTAACATGAGTACTACCCACTCCTGGTGTTGCCTCGGCAGCATCCCGAGTTCGAAAATACGCCCTGGTAACGTACACAATTTGGTTTAATCTCTCATTCCCATATTGTACATATGTAAATTACCTACTACACTGTTAGTTTAGACGAGCACTGTCACGACATATGGCCCGCTACGACTGGCAATAAAAATAAAGATGGATTTATCGAGCGTGATATCGGCTTTGTTATCCATTAAACTGAAAGCTACGTGAGACGTTACACTCTCCCCTATTAATGCAAGTGGTAGCCTGCAAGATTTACCAACGCTCAACCAGCGCCAGTGCTAGTTACACAAAAGAGAGAAATAAAAGAAAAGGCGGGCCGCCAATGAAAATACCGAAACTTAAATTCATATCCAGATATTTAAACGTGTCAAAGCCGGAGCTGAACGTGCTGAAATGATTATGCTGCATAACATGCCATAGTCCATATTAAACTTCGGTCGAAATGTTACAGTACGTGTATTAACCAAGCTTGAAAATCAAATGCCAGCTTCTTGACTATTTCTAATAGATGTTTTCTAGTGCGCAATGAGATGATCTAAGTACTAATAATTAATACTAAATATAGTTTCCATCCAGCATGGAACGCCGTGAATGCGCTCTATTCAGCGAAGGGGTAATCGATATAACCCACCGCCGCCGACTCAGATTCTCCTGGAACATAAAACGTAGCCCGATTATACTTTTCTAAGGGTACGTTCTTGAGTAGTCGAGAAGGAAGATCAGGCTTGTTAAGAAACGGTCAGAATTTAGGATGCAGTTTATGAATCAAGAAAACTCACGTTTGAGATGTAATAGCGTCCAAATGCAATCAAATCTCCTGTCTCTTCAGCATGCTTGATAGCACTATCCCGGGTGAAACCTCCAGCAGAGACGAGACGCTTGGGGCTCCAGATATTTCTAATAAAATCATTCGATTCGTGGTTATCCATCTTATCTTTATCGCTGTCACCACCGATGCGAGGCTCTATAGCGTGAAGGTAGGCGAGAGAAGGGTACGCATCTCGAAGAGCGGTTACAAGGTGAGAGAATTGTGTGACAGGGTCTCCCATGCGCATATCTGTTACATGAATATTAACATGGGGAAGGTGACTGAATAATGGTTAACGCGCCTTGGAAGGTACTCCATGGACTAACACGAAAAGCTACCCTTTCCTGTCCAACAGCACGAACAACAGCATTAACAATCTCCAGCGGAAACCGATTTCTATTTTCAACGCTCCCTCCATATGCATCGGTCCGTTGATTTGATACATCTTGAATAAATTCGTCGATGAGATATCCGTTCGCGCCATGGATCTCAACGCCGTCGAAACCGGCCTCGAATACGGCTTTCTTTGCTGCCTCTGCGAACATTTCGACGTATTCGTGAATTTCCTCGATGGTGAGCTCATGCGGTGTCTGTGTAGGATGAGAGGAAAGAGGAATCGATGACGGTGCGACTACCGTAATACCCTCGGCCTTAAGAGTCTCGGCCCCAGAAGTAGCGGAGGCACGTCCAGCAGCCCATATCTGAGCATAGATAAAAGAGTTGTTGGCATGAACCGCATCTGTGACCTTGTCGAGAAATTACGAACATTAAATTTAATGATAAACTAGTAGAAAAGCTATGATTCATACCTCTTTCCAGGCTTTCACCTGCTCCGCGGAAAATATACCGGGAGAATTTGGATATCCTCCCGCCTTAACAGCAATTCCATTACCTTCACTTATAAGCAAGGTACCGGGTGTCTTCGACCTTTGAGAATAATATTCTTTGACCAAAGGTACAACGGGTAGATGATTTAGCTTCGTTGCACGAAAACGCGTCAACGGAGCTAGAATAACTCGATGTTGAAGGGTGATTTTTCCCAGTTCGATAGGCTGAAAGAGTTTTGGAGTAGACATGATTAAAGGTGTTGTTTAGAAGCGTGTCGTAGATCGTTGTGGGTGTTATCCAATCCGTGCGTTCTTTATATTCTCGGAAAATTCAAAGTCTATATGCAGATGTCCAGAAAACATCTGGTAACTCGGTAACTGGATAATAGCGGGTGATAACTTCTAATCAAAACAGTCAGCGCCAGTCAGCAGGTGCATGTGTAAGCACAGTGATGAGAAAGTTGGAATTACAAACCGTCTCGCGCATCGCCCGCCCTTAAAGCACCATTCGAAATTCCTAATATTCGACCCACTCATTACTTAGACGAAGTAGCAACACATTTATTACTTGGACTCTGTAGCGTAGAAACAAGTGATTGGTATGTTTGAATCTACTTACAGTATATACTCCTTTTATTATTTCTCGCAGTATATAAGACCTTTAGATAACGTAGAAACATCTCAGTCAAATCCTATTCTGACTGAGCTGAGTTACGACGTACTTATCTTCATTTCTCTCTTACTGATTATTCTCGTAGCTCTACTTATTTTATTCTGTTAGGTATTGCTACGTCTTAATATAACAGTCAAATCTTATTCTGACTGAGCTCTACTTATTTTATTCCGTTAAGAAAGACGAGTGGTTGCGTATGATATCTTCTGTAGATTAAATGCATTAGCTATAACCCCGAAAATTGATAAGTACTATTTTGATCTAGAATTTGCCAGGTCAGCTGAATAATGGTTCTAACGTCGAAAGCTAGGGCTATATACCATACCATATACGATGTATGACGAAATGGATACGGCGCGCTTACAGATATAGGGATGGTCGTTGGCAGTACTGTATAAGTATCATCATAATGATAGCTACGATGGTACGGTACGTTCAAACTATGGCTCCAAACGGTATGTTACACTTACAGAATAGGGGTTGAACTAGTGTTGGCACGGCTCGGCTCGGCTTCAATACCGTGGCTTAGGCCCGGCTTTGCACGGCTTAGGCTTCGGAAATCTGAAGCCCGAGCCTTGAGCCGTCGTCACGGCCGGCTTGAGGTAGGCTTAAGCTTAGGCCGCGGCTTGCTATTAGATATACTAAATTTAGAAGTACATCTCTTAAATTAAATTACACACTAATTTCGAAGTAAATATCATATAAATATGTATCCATTTCCATGTCTGACTCATCTCAAAGCAGTTGAGGCATTGCTGAAAGCTGAGAGACAAGATTTCGAAGGTATTTGATATACTGCACCATTTCGACCGAGTGTTCAGTCACGCGTAACAACGGCTTGGGAATTGAACACTTGGAGGAAATGTAACGCGTCACAGAGGTGAAGTGAACACTTGCGAAAACAGGTCATAAATAGCGTAAAAATTCACTTTTTCGCCTGTTTATGCTTGAATCGTGATCTTACATGCATCAGCTACAATCGCTATATTACTTTGGCAAGATCCAGATCAATTATGAGTAATGTAAGCAAATTAAATAACTTTACAAAACTGCGGATTTAGTGTGATTGATTAGAACTACTTTCAAAGAGCGCTAGCGCTCTAACTTGAAGGGCATTACATAAGTCCTTTTGGTTGTTGCAGCCCATGGGGTAGCCATCCAACGTCCCGGCTGTTACCCTCGTCTGATTTTTTTTTAAAGAAAAGGACTCTGTCTCAACTGATCACTATGCAACCGTGAACGCTTGTACTGTGAACACTGTCACGCGTAACAAACATCTGTGAACTGCATCGCGCGTGAACACTTCACGTAACATGTCACACCCCGTGAACACTCGGTCGAAATGGTGCAGTAGTGGATAAATAGATAGCTGTAGAGGCCATTGACAACAAGCGGGTACCAGCAGATGTATTTTCGAATAGAGTTGTAATTGTTATTCTAAGTTCATCATACGCCTAACTACTGGTTATCTAGTGTAAAAGCGAACTGGTAATGGAATCATCGATGCACTATAGAAATGCATCAATAGGCCGCGGCTCAGGCCAAGGCTTACGGCCTCAAAAATGACAAGCCTGAGCCGTAGGCCGTAGAAGCATTAGCTCACGGTTTCATACGGCTTAGGTTACCCTGGCTCAGCTTGAGGCCGAGCCTTTCACATCACTAGGTTGAACAGCGCGGTAGAACTTTTTTATCGATGATGGTTGTAAATTTACTGTTCAATAGCATTTTACGGCACCGTGACGGTCCCGTATACCAACGCACCAAGTTATAGCTAAATCCAAAACTGTAGACAACCTCTCAAAATAAGGTCGATCTAGGCTCACGTGAAATACGATGCATGTGATGTCGTAACCTCGAAGATAGGATACCATAAGCGCCCCTATACTAAATCTGCTTGAGAGACACGTCTTCAAGAGCTTCACAGTCCTGAAGCAGATATTAGTATGGTACTAAATTTTCTTCAGGCTGAAAGTTATAGAAAAACGGGTAATAAGCTCCCTTTGTGCTGGGTGTATGTAGCGATGATTCGGCATATCATGATGTTAGCCAGATGGCGAAGAATGTACATTGTAGTATAGAGGCGCGGATGTGTGGGAGTCTGCATACCGCAGTTGCCATACTCTGGCAGTACTTTTCTAACAATACTCTTCAGAATGTGAATGTAAGGGCATCATAGTGTGGAAGGGAAAGGAATTTTTAAGGAGGGTTCACGCTTCGGATAGATTTAAATTAGCCTAGATACTACTCATCTGTATCGGCCTGATGGTCTAGTAGCATGATTCCTCGTTTGGGTTTTCACGTGAGAACGAATTTCGAGGAGGTCCGGGGTTCAACTCCCCGTCAGGCCCTTTTTGTTTTAATTCTATTCCAATCATCAACTTCTAATCAATAAAATGCTTTGTATTTGAGCATAAATTGTTAATACTTGTGTTTGTTTTACGCTAGGCTGGATATCGTGAAGAGTTGAAGCATTTAGCATTCTACAAACTGTGTGTCAAATGCTTGCTCATCATGTTTGATTGTGTTTATCTACGAGTTCACCTTGACCATCACAACAACGCGTCGCGAGCACGAGCCCTTTCCATTCACTATCGTACACACATACTCACGCCCTCTTTTCTGGCGGACTCGTGCTTTGATATCGTTTATTCTGGGGCAGAACTTCTCGGCTAGCGAATTGTGCATTCGAGTCAAGTTCAAATCAGGCCGCAGACATTACTCATTTGACTTTACATAGATTCAAACAGCGAACTGAAGAACATGGAAGGTGTATCCGACCTTAAAACATCTACTGTTTCTTGCTTCAGACTGACTTGGCTTGATTTCTGTGCGTGGAATATCCCTTATTGTCAGGAGGCTTTAGATGGGCTTCAGGTCTCCCACCTCGCTACCATGCTCGCCGATCCTAGCTCCGGAGGAAGGCCAGTACGACAGTCAAAGAAATCCCAGAAGAATAGAGCCCAAGAAGACTCAAACTCTTTCGAAGAATTTGACATCTGGAATCGATATTCCAAACCTTCATCGATAACTGCTGAAATATATATCGTCCCAGAGTCGATGTCGGCGTATCCATCTTACGAGTCATGTCCGCCCACGTATCGCAGTCATATGATAGAGGACGATCCAGATCCGTTACCATTTATACCACTCTCTGATGATCCGACATTCAACTTTCAACTGCACGTAGACGACTACAAGTACTTTGCTTGGAATGTTGCGTCTAATGATCCAGATCGTAAGTACCAACTTTGGTCTTTGAGAAGCCTTAGGCTTTAATAATGCGCAGTTGAGGTTGTATCTCTTGAAACAGCTCGTCGGTTGACGGCCGATAATGACCTGACTCTGGTTGAAATTGACGAAACTGAAGTGCTTCCGATCATTCTTCTCTCCGGGGAACGTCCCGGGCTTCTTCAGACAAGCCAACACCGGTACGTGCTCGTATAGCTCATATAAACTAATTAGTATAAAAATCTAATAGCTCTACTGTAGAGACTTTCCTCCATGGCCTAAAAATGTTAGTCTCCGAGAAGTCTTTCCTATTTCCCGAACATATACCGGAGCTGGACCGTCAGGTCAACTCTCTGATCTCTTTAGAAGCTTCTGCAACAATCAGAACTGCACAATAGGCTACTGCGTAGTCCATAGTACGTGTTTCTCCCTCTATGTCTTCCGTTTGATACGAATAATAATCCATAACAGCAAAAGATATACCTCTTCCAAAGGCAGTCCCAGCCATATCAATGACATCCCTTCTTCCCGCGATTGAGGGGCCTTGTGGATCGGAATGCTGTTTACTTGTGAATATAAACTCGATCGTAAGCCCGATCTTCGTTCTGACTTAGTTATGACTGATTCCCGTCTTCGCATAACACAGAAAACCTATTGGACAGACGAAGACGTCGAAATGATGAACTCTGTGGTCAAATACGTCCCGGAAACATCGCCATGCGATATAGCAGTCATTATTCGAAAACCTTGCTTCGAGGTACTGTGTCATGAGAGTTATTTCAACCTGAGCTAACGCATAATAAAGATATACAAGCGGCGATTACAGGCGACTACAGTACCTGCGCGTTTGAAGCGCGGAAAACCTGTCCGACAGACGCGCAAGGTTATTGGTGAGATCTTCTCCAAAGGTTCCGTCGAAGAGAGATGGCTCACCCAGCGCAGTGAAAGGATGTAATTGCGCGAAAAACAAAACATGTATAAAGAATTCGTGCAGCACAGATAATTGCCCTTGTTTTAGGGCGCATCGAGAGTGTGACCTGCTCATGTGTACCGGGTGTTGTCCAAGGTAGGTCTCCGTATGATTCATCTATTATAGTGATGACGTTTTCGTTAGAGGTATGTTTTGTCTTATAGCCAAAGTCGTATTACTGAATTGGCCATATAATAGACGTAGAGTTGAATATTTGCAGGAACGCGAGTATTCAACAAGGCCGATTCAAGGTGATCTTCTCTTTCTATGTCTTAAAACTCACTTACACTGTATTTGTTAGCCAACTGCTGTTCGACAGAGCAAATGGGGTCTCGGTCTATTTCTCAGGGACGAGGATGCCGATAAACAAGATCTCATAGCTGGTACAATTACTTTTAACTTCAACCTATTCATCTCTGACTATTTTCAGAATATACGGGAGAGGTATTCTATGAAGCGACTGTGTTATCACGACAGTACGTTCCAAATGTAAATCAATTATTTCAACCTAATGTGCTTGTTTCGTAGCGATGTCGCTGAACACATAGGAAGAAACTATGTCTTCCAACTTAAGAATTCGTTATCGATTGATGCTGCTAAAGCGGGCAACGAGACGCGGTACATTAATCACAGTAGTAAACCGAATTGTTGGACAAAAAGTGAGTATGAAAGAGATGGGGTCTCTCAATTCTAATCGATATATACTTGATCAGTCCTCAGCGTGAATGGGGAACACCGTATAGGAGTATTCGCTGGTAAGCCATCCACGTAATTTTAAGATATCTAGCCATAATTTATCTGTTCGGAAGCTCAATCAATCAAAGCGGGCTCAGAGATTCTAATTGACTATGGAAAGGAGTTCTTCAGAGACTACAAGCCCGAGAACACGCAGATGAGTGTATCTGCTAGTAGAATAGAAGGGGTATAATAAACACTACTGCTATTTATTTACTTACTTTGATCAATGTCGTCGCTTCCAATGCTCTTCTTGGTCTTGCACTCTGCTATTTCGTAGGGCAACTATGAGCTATTGATAGAGAGGAACAAGCGTCATCGGCCTGATGGTCTAGTAGCATGATTCCTCGTTTGGGTAATTCTTTGTATAGCTAATTCGAGGAGGTCCGGGGTTCAACTCCCCGTCAGGCCCTTTTGCACCGTCTTCAATCAATATCTTTTTCTATAACAGCTTTAAAGTTCAAGTGAAGTGTCCATGTAACGTTAATCTCTAGCCCAACAGTTCATACTGCGGCCAATAGCGAAATTCTTAACCAACCCAACTCATCTTTATTTCCTCTTTGTACGCCACCTCCTGGGATAAAAAAAAATAGGGATTTTACCGCTAAGGAGCCTGGCTACGAATCTAGCGGAAAGGTAATGGTTGGCATATATACATATGTCCTTGGGCTGAATGATACGTGTGAAGATTTTGGGCCTGATAATACAACGATCATATGATGATATGATATGCGAATGGTTCTTGATATACTTACTGTGAGCTGTAGATCAATAACTTGAAAAGAAGTACATCTTGAGTACATCATCTCATTCCAAGGTCGGCGATTGCTTGTAAAAACTCGCGCCGTTTGCTTTTGTTCCTTACGTATAATTGAAGGTTTTGTGTGCCGTCCTTATTATTGGCCTGATGGTCTAGTAGCATGATTCCTCGTTTGGGTATTTCTTTCATCAGACAACTAATTCGAGGAGGTCCGGGGTTCAACTCCCCGTCAGGCCCTTTTTTGTTTCCTTCCTTCTAAATAAGGAACTGACGTTGTTGACGCTGAAGTCGACTCAGCTTTCAATACCCTTTTCGGTCAGGCGTCCTAATTGGGACCACCTACACTGAAGATAATTTTATCTTCAGGAGCATTTACTGTCAACATCGTTTCGGGGGTTCGTTCAAGCAAGGAGACTCCTTTCCAGTTTCTTGGATTATAGCTCTGCTATTCGAATATTCATTTCATATTAAGATCTCTTTTAATCACCTGCGTATAGTTGGTATGCAGACGGAGCGATGTGGGTAGGTATTAGAGGTCTCTTTCTGAAATGCAATTTTCTGGCCCAGAACAAGAGGCAGTGTCCCCGCATCCGAGGCCGTGCTGGCTTGTGCCTGAGCCCTAAACAGAGCTCATCGCCTGATTGTCTAGTAGCATGATTCCTCATTCGGGAAACTCGCGTATCTAAAGTAATATATAGTATCACCTAAGCGAACACGCACTCAAAACATGGTGTGCACAAAGATGAAACAATATGGCTCTCATTCGAACAGAAGGTATTCCATTTAATCCGGAGCTCAAAATAAAAATACTGTTCACAAATACATCGATTTAACCACAGGAAGATAATAATAAAATGGGGGCACCGCGGATCGAACGCGGGACCTTTAGAATACGCTTTAAATACTTCAGTCTACTGCTCTCCCAACTGAGCTATGCCCCCTCTGCATTGTGAAAGATTGTTACTATAAACAACTATAAAGAGTTACTATGCTGACCTCCAAGATATCGGCAATCCTTCTGAATGCTAAGTAGTGAGAGGACAAGACTATGCCTGAAGGATATCATCCATGCAAAAATGATTCAAATCATAGTGCATCGTATTGCTCGCGGAAGATGACTAGGGTGCACGTTAGAAATTGGCCCATGGTGGGAATTATAGCTGGTATCTCAATCGCGAGCGCAGGCGATGAAAAGAGAATGTATGTAGTAATATGTGGATATGCAAAAGATGTGAATTGGTTCGTAGGTTCTACGTGATATATAATGTGTGATGATTACGACGCTTGACTTCCTGGGTATCCACTAATAAAAGAGAGAAGAGTCGGCCAGCTCCGTGCAGGCGACAAGTTCTACGAGGTATCGATTCCAACCACTCCGTGACCTAACCACGTGCAGCGTTTAGCAGCCAGCAGGAACGGTGGAGTCGTCGTTATGGTTGGCGGCGTTGACACCAAGACCACGGCTGGCGAATGCATTCCAGAGCGCGCACTTGTTAGCACCGCCGAAACGGTTAACGTCGGCTTGGATCCATGCGCTACGGGCAGTGAGGACTGTAAAGAAGAGCATGAGACATGGTCCGTGGTTGTGAGATATGTCGAAAAACTCACAGGTGGGATTACAGGGCTGAAGTGCGAGTGCATCGATGAACAGGTGCAAGAAGACGACGTTACCTTCAGTCCCGGCGGGGTTGGTGCGAGCAGTGGTAGAGAATCCATGTACGCCGACGAGAGCAGCGTAGACATTGTGCAGGATGTTGGCCCAGACCTCACCAATGTCGTGCACCTCGGTCAAGGTCTTGAGGCTGGAGTAACGGAGGGGGTTCGTAGTGCTGCACGTTTGGTTATTAGATCAACTATGTTTAAATGAACAGCGTAACTGAGGAGCTTACGCAGACGTGGAGTAGGGGTGGCTACGGATACCAGCGGGATCATTGGTGACATATTGACCAAGGACATAGTCGGTGATGGTGGCAGATGTGTGTTCAGTCCACTCAGCCATAGCATCGGACCAACCCTCGCCCATTCCACCAGCCTCCGTAGTCTGCAGGCAGCGACCAGTTCCGCCACCGGTCATTCGGTTGGTAACACCGTGAGTATTCTCGTGCACGACGATGTCGTTCTCGAGAGCACCATCGCGCTCGGGCTGTAGGAACAGGAATAAGATATGTGACTGTACTAGAAAATGTAAAAATTCACGTTGGTGAGATCCCACAAGAACATACGCATATGCCCGGATTGGCCACTAAACTAGCATTAGACAACCGAGATATGATAAAATCAAGTTGTAACGTACTCAGGAGGAGTTGAGAAGTCAGCGTTATCCGTTCCTGCGCTATCCTGGATGGAGGCGGTGACAGGGTCGTTACCAACACCACCAAGGCCGAAGTTGTTCGTCTGGAAGTTGAATGCCTTCTCGGTGAAGCCGTAGCGGTAAGTGAAGTCATGCACGGTGTTGACGAGGTAGAAGTTGTTCACGCGTGCGGCGTTAAGGTTGACTGCGGTGGTGGGTGCGACAGTGGGGTCTTGGACGAAGACAAAATTAAGGCCAGTGGATGACTGGGTGGTGGTCCCGGTTGTGGCACCCTTGAATGTGACGACGTTGTTACCACTGAACGATTGAAGGTAAGTGATACACTAGTTGTGTAAAAGAGGACTAAGAACTTACGAGGTGGTCGTTGTGGAGGTAGTGCCAGTAGAATGCCAGCCATCAGGAGAAGCAAGGGTATCTTGGGGGTCAGTCAAGGTCTCAAAGCCCTGAGTGAGGATCTCCTTCTGAATAGGAAGGACGCGATACTGAAACAGAATTAAGTATAACGTTTGACATGCACAAATAATATGCTTACCGTTGCCTTGGTGACGAAGTCGGTGACGGAAAGAAGTTCACCGGAGTGAGCATCAACAAAGGCCTCGAACCAAGTTCCAGCAGCCTCATTCCGGATCTGGACGACATGGGTTAAGGCAACGGTGTTATCCTCCTTCACGAGGAACTCGATAGTGGGAGGGTGGTCGTTGAACTTGCCAGACAGTGCCGCTTCGGCAGCAGCGATGGCAGCGTCGACTGTGATGGATGGGGTTGATGACGCAATACTCGCTGAACGTATTCTGTCAGCAGATGCTGCATGACTCTTTGGCGCGTATAGAGTACGTACTCGGCTTGACAAAGGAAGAGCCAAAGGATACCACCTATGGGAATCATAGAGTGTTAGTTAAACATAGGACAGATGAATCTGGTATATTACCTTGTTGTTGTGATTGAACGCAACGTTAGCAACGGCATTAGCGAATGGGATTCCATCCTACGTTTAAGTGATGGTTAGCATGGAGTTTTCATTCAGGATTGTAATGGCTTCTTACGTGGGTCTGCCTAAGGAACGCGTGTTGAGCAACTTCTCCAGAGAAACCAGACTTGAACGCGATGGTGTTGGGATCGATAGAGAGATGGGATCCAGCAAAGGCGATCGCAGCTTCTTCGAGGTCTGGGTCAGAACGCTTAGACAGAGGGTGGTCGATGCCATCGCCGAAAGTCTATAGGAAACATCGTCAACATAGAAAGTACTGAGCAGTATCATTTAATGCACCTCGAAGTTGCTGACGGGGTGGAAAGTCTCGATCTGAACGTCACGGGCAACATTCCTGGTGCGGTGAGTGCCGAACTTTGAGCTTGCAGGCCATGGTGCAGCGCTTGCGGATGACGCGTAGACGACAGCAAGAAAGACGGAAGTGAAGAACTTGTTGAAAGACACCATCTTTGGGAGCGTGTAGAAAATGGCCAAGAGGATGAATGCGAGCGCAAAGAGGGCACAACCTGGCTTTCTCGACTCCTCAAGTTCTTGTATTTAAGCATTTTGAAGTGCGCATGGTTTAAACATCGCTTTAACGGGATTAGAAAAAGAGGATGAGATGAAGATATTCCGATAAGACAGAAGCTTATTGCTTCTACGATGTCGCATGATGCACGCCAAAATACATTGAGGTATCGGGTGTGTAAAACAGACCCGCGCCATAGAAGCACAAGGCCCAAGATCGAGTTATGAGAAACATCACTCAAGGTGAGATTGACCTGTAGTTGCAAAAAGTACTTGTAAGGAGTTCTGGTACTTCTTCGAGATAGGATTTGCGACTGACGCCGACTCAAACAGCAGGAACCATGTGCAGGACTATTCTCTCACAGCCGCAGTCGACATTCTGGGAAGGTTGAACCGCATCGTACTCGTATGAGCCGAGGGGAGCCGGGAACAAGGACGATGCGTCAACCATCTAGAGAGCCTTAAAAATAGAACTGAGTGAAGAAGAGAAGTTAGATGATGTGAATATTTATACCTTTTTCTCAGAGGCTTGCTTTACGTAGACGTGAAGCCACCGGCAACGACTTGAACCGTAAGCACTCCATTGTGATATGATAAGATTTTGCTGTTAAGTACCTTACAATTGAATACTAAAAGCGTCGATCTAACAACATAGTTCAGTCTTCAAAGATTTGCTCAACATAGAAGTCGATGATGCAATCTTTTGCTGATATGACTGAATATGAGCTTAACACTGTTATAAACGTTATGAAAACATTCAACTCACATTATACAGCTGCTAGCATCGTGATAATTGGCCATACTTTGAAATATTAAAGGTTAGGCGAACTCAGTCACCCCACGCGGACGTAAAACGTGATACGCATATCAAAGCGAACATGAACGGTTGTCTCTCTTCGCTGACGACATTAGTCCCGTTATTTTGTTTCCTCGATAGCGGAGGTAGTGCGTCGGCCTCAACTACGATCCATACGTATCTGCACCGGACCACAGATATCACGATGGGCTCTTCGTCCTCCACAGCTCCCACACAAAGAGCGAAGTATCCATTTACACCTAAGAAACGCGTGTTATCAGTACAGTTGATCAAAGATCACGCGTTATATAATACTATATGTGCGGCGAATTTACCTGAAAACCTGCAAACATCAGTACACCAATAATAATAGAGAGTAGGTGTGAGCGCAAATAAAATACCGAAAGAGAAATAAATGTACGATGAAAGTGAATGTGCGACGCTATTAAAGAATGATGACGCTACCAGTATTACATCGGATCCCGGAGAAACAGCGCACTCGGTGCGGATAGCCTCCAGAGGGGCAAACGCGGGGAGTGGTGCGATAAGATGTGATCAGCGCAACCAAGACCTCCACCTGACATAACAGGATAAAAATAACCACAGCACTTTAGCGCATGGTCAAGGGAAAAACGCAGCTCCGGTGCGATGTGCGGTCCTTACCAATCTGCTACGAAGCCATAGAAGCGGCGTTCATCACGAGGTAAGTGAACGCGCACGCTGTGCGCGAAACAAAGAAGTTCTTTCGTTCGCACCCTTGACACCATTCCGCGCTGTGCACCTATCAGTCCAGTGACGGATCATCGGAAGTCAGTCACATAGCCGAACGAAGAGATAAAGAAAGATTAGGAGTTGATGCCACCGAAGAGGGGATTGGGATAGAAGCGAAACTCGGGTACAAAATACAAGGAGCTAGACGTCGAAGGACGACTATCAACTAAAGAGGGTCCGTATTTGCTTCTCTATGTCGTCCGGCGACATTTTGATATCTGTACAGTGTTAGTGAGACTGACAAGAAGAAATCATCAGCAGAGCAGCTTACACTTCTGAGGATCTACAGGTGCAGAAGTGTTGATGAGTATCATATCCAACAGTCAGACAAGATCGACACTTACTCTTACTGAACTCTTTCCCTTTGGCCTTCTGCGTGAACTGCTGTATACTAGGCACGACCAGCATGACCACCTCTTCGCCAACCACCTCCCTCTCCTCCTTATCCTCCTCTAGGACCTTCGCCATCCGATGACGCTCCATAACTTCCTCAAGCAAGTCGTAGAAGCGCGTGAATTTCTCCTTAGCAGCGTCCTTCTTGATTTTCTCTTTCGGATCGTCGGTGATGGACTGCATCAACGGCGTGAAGTTGGAATCAAAATAAGCTGCTTTGGCTGTGCGGAAGTTGGAATTCAACGCGTCCTTAGCAGGCTGAGAGATGAGCGAAGGTAGTATCATATGCTTGGGCTGAAGGAGAAGATTTTTGCGCAGGTAGGAGACGTTATTGAGCAGGTATATCGATCCAAAAGCAGGACGACGCCCGGTGCGGGAGATAGTATTGAGACTGCTTAGTACAGTCATGACGAGATCGACTACGAGGAGGATAAGCGGATGCGTAGTCGATCACAGACAATAACTTACATATGAAATGTTCGAGGATGATAGACTCGTCGTTCTCTTCTGGTCGCTGCTGTTGACCGACTTGCACACCTTCACCCATCTTCCAGTTGCCATCCCCGAGAGCATGCAGCGCGGCAGCAGCAGCGCTCTGAACTTGAGGTATACGGCTGAGGTACTTGACAGTCTGCTTTCCCCATTAGTTTGAAGCTTCAAACGGCAGCTTCTTAGGCCACGTACCGTTATCGTGAAATCAGCCAGTTTGGTGCTCGTGTCCAAACCTCTCGCCATGGTCGCTAGCTTCACATCCGCGAGGAATTCGGGGAAGCTTCTGAGGCAGAGACCACGCAGCGTCTGTAGGCCATCCTTGAGTTCGTTCTTGTACTCGTTATTGTCGAATCCTCGACGTGATAGCACTTCATCCCAGTGCGGCTGCAGCTGCGAGAGGGCTTCATGCGCAGAAAGGGCAAGGAAGCTGTATCTCTGCAGTGACTTCTTTGTGAACGTGACTAGCTGGTTGAGAATGCTGTTGAAAAGGGTGAGGATTGGGGCGAGCAGCGTCCCATACGCCGAAGCAATCATGGCTGGACTTGACAATGGTGTGAGCTCTTTGAGCAGCGTGTACTCGTCCTTAAGGTACAATTAGTGGTTGATCCATGACTGAAATAAAATACACACCTCTGCAACACCCAGAAGCAGCTCAACCCACTCTCCAAACTCCCTCCCAGTCACAATGGGGTCTATTGTGTCCGCACGTAACACGAGCCGCTTTCCCTGACCTTCCAAACACTTGACGCTCCAATTTCCTCGCATATCGGCGTATCCGCGCTGAGCATCTTGCAGCGTCGATAAAATGGCGGGTGCTGCGGGATGAGAGGGATGAGTTGAAGGAAGTGGCAGTGTTCGCAGAAACGAGACAACAGGTGAGAGTGTTGAGAAGAGAGACGAAGGGAAGGTAGTGGATGGTAGTTCGGTTCCTGGTATTGGTGTAGTACCAGATGAGCCTTCTGCAACGACTTTGGTGTACAGCTGCGTAAGTTTGTTGGCGCCGGTTTCCACGAGTCTTGCCTGAGATGTGTCAGTGAGTACTCGCTGCCGAGAATGGTCAAACTCACAGCTTCTGCCTGGTCGTGGTTGGAGGCCTTGAACGCGATAGTTGCGTTCAATCCTTCGATGGCATCCTTGTATGCATCGAGCTGCCCTGGTTGTGGCCTGGGCAACAATGAATACGACTGTTAGACGAGCACATATTCACTCACCCTCGTTGAATCAAGGCCTCAGCAATCGCGGGATCTTCTTGATTACTTGCAACTTCCTCGATCTTCCCAAGAGCCTTATCAATATCTAATAATCATGAGTACATTCTCCAACGACACTTGGGACTCACTCACTATTATTTCGCTTGTTCAGCACCTGCGCCGCCGAGTAAAGCGGAAGTATTGACTTCTCCAACTTGGCAATTCGGGTGTCGAAACTGTCCAGAATGGCTGGTTAGGTGAGCGCTATGCATCTCCCATAATTCTGAACTGCATACAGATCATGCGCTTAGATATCTGGCGGGTTTTGTTTAGGTTCTGTTGGAGCTGGGGAGGGGTTAGTTCGTGAATTGTGGACTTTCGAGGAGACTTACCAGCTCAATTTCCGCTGTTTCATCCTCCATCGTGAATTAGTCTGTCAATGTAGAAGCTTCGAATAAGAATTAACGAATACGCAGTGGTAGTCGTTGGTGTGGTGATAGTTTAATGCTCTAAGGCTGTTCCTGACGATGAGGGGTATGCTTGGATCAGATGCCCAAAGCAAACCAGTGTCGGAGTTTGAATGCGACTTGCAACATTGCAACCACATATCGTTCAGTAGGGACTTTGAACGCAAGCCCTGCAGCGCTCTCGAAGATATAGTACATACACCTCCTTTCTCTCTTATACCAGTATATGACTAGTAAGTTTCCATTTGACAATGTGACCAGCATTGTTGATTTAGTAGTATTTGCAGTAGCTACCAATAAACATCTGCTGATTCTTGAACCTCTTCCGCATTAACATCGAACCCACACGTCTTTTGATGATTCTTGAGCTCTTGTATCTCAATAATCTCTGTTGAAGTCGTCTTATTTTGGGTAGCTTTCTATCTTTCCGATGGCGTTTGATGAACCGCGTGCTGAACATATTACAGCAACACGCAATTCTGACGCTCTCTGCTGCTATCTACCGCATGGTAACTCTCTTATGCATTTGCAACACTGGTATTGAGTCGATGATCAAAGAAGAACGACAAGGAATTCTGGCTTGGCGCCGAGCGTTGCTCTATTTTTAACCATAGTACCAATGTGCTCCAGATCCGCTTTGAATTTTTTTTGCGAGGTCGAGATCAAGGCAGATGCTGTGCTATTTTTACCCCACCACGATTCCCTGCAAGCGCGCCATAGCACCGCACGTATCTACTCTCTTCCGCGACCATCATGACTACGAAAATCACGAATCAGCTGATTACTTGAAAAAGGATTTCTACCAAACGAGCTCGCGATTTTGCCTTCAAAGCGTCAAATTTGAGTATCAAGCGCATGGATAATCGTCTTTCTTATTGCGATACGTGGTTCTTGATGTTCGGCTAACAGCCACCCGCTTCTTTTTCATTCAGATATGACTAGTAGAAGAGCATGGTCCGCCTTTGGACACCTCATGCGTCTCCTATATCCGTGATGCATTCATCGTGTGGCCGATGTTTGTGACATACAGACCATGCCGGATTCCAGTAAATATCTCCAACCTCCTGTATACGATTGTCAGCCGCCCACATCCAGTAAGGCTCTCTGCTTATCAGGTGCCTTGCATATGGCTCGCGGCGGTATTATTCTACTCGGTGAATTAGGAGCACAAGTTATAGCTCTGACGATCGGCGCTGAATAACTTGAGAGGAAGCCTATAAAACCATGTCGAGGTTGTCAAGAAAATGCAGACTTTCACTCTTGAACAGTCCTCCCCTCACGGTTTCTTCTTTTTTGCTCGTCCAAGATGGTACACTTCAACAAGTTCTTCACATCTGTGTTCCTCGCCATCGTCTATGCATCCACGACGTCGGCTGCGCCTTGGCCTGCAAACTCGAAGTTCGGCACCCATCGTGTTAGGAACATCAGTCGCGACGTTCAGATTGAGACCTTCCATCCCGCAAGCTCGTACGAGGTGAGATGTTAACATATATCTACAAAATTAAAACTTATCAAAGCTCCCAAGACCTTCGGCGATGGTATCGACCACCCTCTTTCCAAGCGCGCCGAATCCAATCTCAAAGATGACACTATTGCTTTCTTGGAGTCTCACTTGAAGATCAGCCCAAGCACCATCTCATACAAATCCGGTTACACTGCGGACGCCGCGAGCCATGCATATGTCAAGCAGTCTCATGTGAGGCTCTCGATGCATCTTTTTTGGTTTATTGACTAATATCTTCTCGCAGGATGGCATTCCATTCGCTAACGCGGTAGCCAACGTCGCTTTCAACAAGGCCAACAAGGTTGTCGCACTTGGCTCCTCCTTCATTACTCCCAGTTAGTATTTCAATTAAGTATGATTGATAAGACACTGAAAATGGATCGTTAATAGAGAGCATTGCTTCCTCCAAGCCAACGGTCGCGCTCTCCGATGCCATTTCGACCGCCGAGAAGGCTCTTAACGGTAAACATAATGAAATCACCCCGTCTTTGGAGTACTTCGCCAAGGAGGATAGCTCCGCCGCACTCACCCATGTCATCCAAATCCGCAACGAGGAGGCTGGTACTTGGTTCGAGGCATTTGTCGATGCGCACTCCGGAGATGTTATCTCCGTGACCGATTTCGTCGCCAAGGCTTCGGTACGTTTCCCGAAGTATTGATAGGCGAAGCTAAGCTCATCTCTTTATTTTTAGTATCGCGTTCTTCCTATCCAGAAGGAGATCCTTACACAAGGATTTGAGACCTTGACTGATCCCCAGGATACAGTCTCTTCTCCCAATGGATGGCACTCTGACGGCACCACCAGCACCACCACGACCGCGTAAGTAAATACTTACATATATCCTACAACTTATTTAAACATTTTGTAGAGGAAACAATGTGATTGCCTACAAGGGAACCACATCCTCTACGACTTCTCAATCGTCCACCGGCCTCAACTTTGTCTACACTCAGAGCCCGACAACTGCACCTACGACTACTGTTAATATCAACGCTGCTCGTGTTAATGCCTTCTACGTCGTCAACTCGATCCACGACATCTCATACAGGTAAATCTGACTCTCCTCATACACTTGCGCATTAACGAACATATACTCATTAGATATGGATTCACTGAAGCCGCCTTCAACTTCCAGACGAACAACTTTGGCAAAGGTGGCAAAGGAAATGATCGCGTCACTGTTTCCGTTCAGGACAGCGCCGGAACTGATAATGCTGATTTCTCGACGCCGCCTGAGTAAGTGCATCTATCTCTCCACATCATTTTTGGTTTTTATAATTCTTTCGTTTTCAGCGGTCAATCCGGAGCAATGAGTATGCGATTCTTTTCGTTATTTCACATAAAAGACTAATGCAAATTTTAAAGGGATGTTCTTGTGGGATTTGACTTCGGTACATACGCTCTTCTATTAACTATTTCAGTATGCTAACGTTTTATTAGCCCGGACGTGATGGAGCCCTCGAGAATGATATAGTTGTTCACGAGAATACCCATGGAATAACCAACAGGATGACCGGTGGTGGAACTGGAAGGTGTCTCCAGACTACCGAAGCTGGAGGTATGGGTGAAGGTTCGTTATCATTCCTCCTCATCCCGGCTCGCTGGCTGATCAGGATTTCTTGATAGGGTGGTCTGATGCTATGGCCGAGTACAAAAATTTCCTCCATATAAAAAAACTCGGAATGACTAATGCTTTATCAGATGGACAGAGCATACATCAGCCACAATCACCGACTACGTCCTTGGCCAATATGTCACCAACGATGCTGCTGGAATCCGCACTCACCCCTATTCCACATCCGCGTGCGTCTCCATCTTTCCTCATTACGTAGTATCGTGGTTGACACCTCTTTTGACAGAACAACCAACCCTCTTCGTTACTCCAGCATCAAAACTCTCAACGAGGTTCACAGTACGTTATACTGCTCAAAGTATTATGATATAACCTTAAAATTTCTGCTCCCAGACATCGGTGAAGTCTGGGCCAATCTTCTTCACAACGTTTATGCTGCTCTTGTTGGTGCGCATGGCTTCTCCACAACAGCGCGCACCAACCCCAACGGAACCGAAGGCAACGTCGTCTTCCTTCACTTGTTCCTTGACGCCCTGGCTCTCCAGCCTTGTAATCCCACTTGTATGTCCCTTCCTAATGTCTACTACCTTCTCATCGCCTAATCTTAATCTTGTAGTCCTCACTGCTCGTGATGCTTGGATCCAAGCTGACGCCAATCGCTATGCTGGTGCTAACAAATGCACTTTGTGGAAGGCATTCGCTAGCCGCGGTCTGGGTGTCAACGCCGCGAGCCACAACGACAATACCGCGGTGCCTTCTGGCTGCTAGATTATCTGTATCAATGTACCATCTACAAACAACAGCCATAAATTATATCATTTCATGCATGAAAACTGTTTAAGAGGTTTCTACTTCTTCTTCATTACTTCCTGGATTTTGGCTGTTGCTCCAATAGCCTTCTCCGTAATCCAGAAATAATTCCCCGCCTTCCTTCACGCGTTTAGCTGGGCCCGTGTTAGATTGAAAAATAAAGTCGAGGGCCCAGAACTACTTACTGGTCGACAGAATGAGCCTGTGCAGGCCATTGACGAGCCAAACTTGAGGAAGGGTTTGAGGTAAATATCAACGGGTGAAGAGGGAGCCGAACGTACTTTGTGCATCGCAGTTTGGTTCATTGGAATGATTGAGGTATCTTGTTTCGTTGCCAGCTTTAGCAGAGTCAACCACTATACTACTATTGACGTCGAAGCAGTAGTTTAGGTGTGTATGTTTTGCCAATCTAATTGGCTGCCTTGAATTCAATCAAGAAACGATTAGCAAAATAGCTTACGCATCAGTTATGATCATTGCGATTCCTTCTAATCCATCCAGGACTATGATTTCGCCAACATATTCTGAAGGAGACAGGCAAAATAAGAGATCAAAAGCAACGGGAGAAGAATTTGAGCCAATATCGACGACATAAATGCTCACCGCCAATAATTGTACCTGCCTTCAGTGTGTTTGGTGTGAACGCTCCAAGACCAAATTTAGCCGGAGAGATTGTGATCGGCTACGAGGTATAAATTCTAAATATTCATATCTCTAGAGTCAATAGAAAGTGATATTACATCAAAATTTCCTTTTTGAATACGGTTATTGTGACAGTGGCCCGGCTGTTCTTTGTCTATATATTGTGGGTGAGTGAAAGTATCACTAATTCTTCAAAGGAGAATACCTTTCTTCGAAGAGCTGCCTCTATTTTACGAACGGGAAGTATGTACATAGAAAAACCAAGTGATAACTAACCTTGCATCACATGAAATACATAATTCTGGATCGCACTCACGACCGGCAGCATGGCATACACAGTTATCATCATCGTTACATAACCGCTTACTTTTGCTAGTGGTACGGGTGCTCCCGCATTCACAGCCTTTCCATCGTATATGGCCTGAATAATTGGATTATCACCCCTCTAATCATAGGGATGAGAGTAATGGTTCTTACACTTCAAATCACAGCGGCAATTGCGGTTACAATGCTGCTTTGCTTCGTAGCAAGGGCAATCGTTTCTGCGATTGCAAGGGCCAATATGGTGACAGGGATCTGCTCTTTAAGATCGTCAGCGATGGACGTATTATGCAAGGAAATTTTGCAATTACGGAGAAAACTTAGGTGACCCTTTCACCCCTATGGAACCGGTAGCATAATTGATCACATCCTCTTCAGTCATACGTCAGATTTTAAAAGCAAGACCAAAGATTCAGCGCGTACCAAATGCTAAGTGGACAGGGCGAGAATTAGCCTCATCCTCGGTACTCGTAGACTGTTTATCCACAATTTCATCATCGGGGTATATTCTTATTCGGTATATGAAAACCTTTTTAGTTACAAGTAAGTAGTTAGTGTCTCCAAAAGACTAGAGCAGAAAATTCTACTTCGAAACACCGCTTCCGGCATATGACTGCCATGTCACATGGGCTCATGTCTGGGTCAAATTTCAGTGTGCTTTCGAGCAGCGTTACATCGTTTTGGTCGACCCATTGCACTTGGTCAGAGACTGCTACATTTTCGGTATCAAATAGCAGGAAGCAATAGGTGCTGCAGGGATCATCTCTTGAGCGGATATTCTTTAATTTACTGCTAGTTACTCTTGGGATTTTTTCATCCAGATGTGGATATTTTGTATCGCCTTGACAAGCCGATAGAACATTTCAGCAATAGAAAATAGCCGCGTTTGAAGGAGGACTTACGATGAGTTTCACAGTGCATATGTATACAGTTCAAATTTGGACAGAAATTGGTGATGTCTCGGTTAATTTCAGAAAATAGATCTGGAGCAGGCGTAAAAAAGTTCAATTGGAGCTTCGGAAGCTCTGAAATTTGGGAGCCAGGCCAAACAAGTTGATCTCTACGAGATTATGTCATATAGCTGAGTGAAGTGGTATTATCAGGCTTACCTTTGGGAGATATCAAGCAGAAGACCTTTCTGACTCGTTTCCCGAAGTTGTGGAAGGCCTGGTAATATTCTCGTGGAATTTATGTCCCTAAGAGTGAAGCCGTCCCTAAAATGTAGTCTCCTTATGGTCTCTAGTGCAATCATCTCGACTGTAAATGCAATGTATTAGATATATAATATCGCTTCCTGAAAATGACTTACAATCTGGGTTTTTAAAATCTGTCTCTTTGCTCCACGCGAAGCCATCAAAATTTTGTAAAAAATCATCAATGTCGAAAGATGGGTCATCGGCGTAAGGTACATAGAACGACATCTCGTCATGCCATGCGTTCCGTGGAACATTGCGACTGATAGGCGTGCATGCCTCATATGGAGGATGAAACTTCCACTTGTTTGCTGACACTACGAAGCAAATCAAAGTACGAGAATTTATACCAGAGCTAATTGCATCATATTCTTCTACGTCGAATTCCTCTTCTCCATCTTGATATTCCGATCCAGTTATAAGAAGTGAGTTTTCATTTTCAAATCGAGTATAGCTGTTGTTTCTAGTGTAATTTTTGCATTCTAATTGGTCTAGGGTGTGCTGGCAATAACCAGGTTCCCAAGAGTAGAATTCGCTACAGACCTCACGGAGTACTAGTTTAGCAGTTTCGCGAAGTCTGACGTTATCTGTGTCCTCTGGGTTGATGTCATCTATCTCAGGAGACTCAGTTCTGAAAAGATCCATGAAGACAGGCAGAAGTGTGTCGCTAAGGGGTCGAAAAGAAAAAGAGTATAGGGAAGGAGAATGACTAGCGCTCCCATCACCGCCCTACCGCCCTACCGCCCTATCGGCATTTTGCGAACACGAGGTCAAGAACTCAAAAGTCAAATTTTTTTAGCAGTAGGATTTTTCTTACCAGCCTTGAACATCTGAGAGCTACTCTCGGGGCCAGCTTCTTTTTTACTTTTGAGAAGATAATCGTTGTATGTTTCGGTATTAATATACTAGTTAAATCTCTTACACCGCTGAGGTTTCTTGGAGAAGTTGGTTAGGACTGCATTCTTTGCTATCGCATGTTGTCGCTTCTTTTGTAGGACTTCCCGAGTAGCCGAAGCAAAGAATGTGGGGAAGAGCGAAGGAGACTATGCACGAGCGTAAGGATTGAAATTCTATTTTCCGTATCTAGATTATCCACATGATCTTGAGAAACATCGAGCTCGACGTTATTGTCGTTGCATGCGAGACCTCTTGCGGCTTGCCAGATTGTATTATCCCGCCGTCTACCCGTGCCACTTCAAGTTGTACGGCGGTAGGTGGATGGAGGAGGGAGAATGAGATATCTAATCTTATCTAAATATAAATAATGACAAATACGATCTAGAAACTCGCGAGAGAGCCTTATTTCGAGCAGATGGAAACTGCACCTCACATCGATCTCAATAAAAGTGCCGACATACGTAGTCTTCGTATCTACTTCCATTTTGAAACTGGCCAGTTCTCGTACATTTCCCCTGCTACCTGAAAGCCAGCCAAGAAGAACTTGAAACATTATCGAATGTCCTGGATTGCAAAAATCGGAGCGAAAGATATAAGCATTCTTCAGAACGGTATGTAATACTTGAAGCCAGAATTTTGGTCCTTCTACTCATACGTATTTCAGCATTGATACATCCCGAGGCTATAGAGGCCATCAACTACACTACAGAAGATGCTCTTAAAAATGGGGTATTTAATTATGTCTACAGTCGCGTTAAAGTAACCACTGAACCTCCTATACAGACACTCTCGAGCTCACCATTTGATGTTGCTGCTCTACTCTGCCTCTTCGAAAGTGCGACCATCTCTACTAGCTTCGAGCTCGAGCAACTTGATATTGCCGCCACACCACCTTCCACTCCGTATAATCAAATATGTTCCTCTTGATCCCACAGACGATGTGAAAGTTTACCAGTTTGCGACGATCCTCAGCGTCACTTACAGACAGAAGAGCACCGAAAGCAAGATCGAACGCAAGGTTGATAACGGAGGTTTGGTATTTAAAGCAGCCTGATTCTTTGTATGAGAATTATCTCTCTGGAATGTACCGTGATGTTCACGTTTTGAACATCTGGCGATGATTAATACACACTGCGAGCAACTGCCCATACATTCAGCGAATATATTTTGAATATATATAGAATTAGATTTTAAATATATTCATGTTAAATTCTTCGAATGTATGCTGAATATATTTAAAATGAATTCACCAATATATTCATCATATATTTGATGGATATATTTTGATTTTATTCCTGATATATCCGTCGAATATATGGAGAATAGATTCAAAATATATTCGCCGAATGTTATGTCAAATATATTTTGAATGTGTGATTGCAGAGATGTTAAGTAGCTATAATTAATTGGACAGCTGATTGGTTGGTACACACATCACATGAGCACTGTCTGCCTGCCACCCGCCTTGCCAGTCCCTCCTCCCTCCTGCTCATCGTCTCCCACAATAAGCATGATGCCTATGTAAATAGATAATAAAATGTTAAAAAATGAGTAAATAAACCTTGGCTTGGCAGTTAGACCTTTGATTAGCTGCCTGCGCACAGCCATCCCTGTTGCTGCCCATCACTAGCAATCCCCATCAGCACCAATTATGCCGTTGTCATCACCATTGTCCCTGCTGCTGTTGAGTGCTGCCTAACATCCCGCCTTCCCTGCTTGTGCTCACTGTGGTTTCCGGTAAGCATGGATATTTACTCTAAATTGGTGTAAAATAGCAGAAAATTACTCTTTTTAAAATTTTATTATCTATTTATATAGGCATCATGCTCATTGTGGGAGATGATGAGTAGGAGGGAGGAGGGACTGGCAAGGCGGGTGGCAGGCAGACAGTGCTCATGTGACATGTGTACCAACCAATCAGCTGTCCAACTAATTATAGCTACTTAACATCTCTGCAATCACACATTCAAAATATATTCGACATAACATTTAGCAAATATATTTTGAATCTATTCTCCATATATTCGACGGATATATCAGGAATAAAATCAAAATATATCCATTGAATATATGATGAATATATTGATGAATTTATTTTAAATATATTCAGCATACATTCGAAGAATTTAACATGAATATATTTAAAATATATTCAGCATACATTCGAAGAATTTAACATGAATATATTTAAAATCTAATTCTATATATATTCAAAATATATTCGCCAAATGTATGGGCAATTGCCTGCAGTGACAGAAAGAAGCAATTTACTATTGGCAGAAATGAATATGCTAAAGGTATTGTATGACTGGTCTTTTGCTGCCGCGGTCAGGATGCAGCTGAAGCATGCTGTGATGCAAGTTACTATGTCAGTGAGCAACACTATTCTTCTACTTGAGCTTATTTTCTAAATATGAGATTAGGCTAGCCAGTTCTTTGACTTTTGCAGTCTTGATTGTGATTCGAAGGGGAATATCTATACCATGTCACCTATAAGCAAGCACAAGAGGCTGAACATTTGTGGGCAGTCCTTCCAATTCCTCAAGCAGGGATGAATTGGTGTTTGAACCAATTTTATCCTACCACTATGGTGAATGGTGTCACAAAAATAGAAAGTGCCTTGTAAGGTCTTAAGCCTTAAGTCTACTTAAAAGTACTTATAAGTCTTAGCAGGTCTTGTCCAATTACTAATAAGGTAGTGCACTGCCACACAAACAGTATTAAGGGATACAATCAAGAAATGCAAGGCATGTTAAGGCTTAGGGAGGTTTAGAGGGCTTCAAGAGGATAATTGGTGACACTCAAGGCTTCATAATATATACCAAGCTGATAATATATTATAACAAACATATAGAAAATGTGTTACTTATAGTATTTCACTTTTGATCTCAACCCAGTGAGCTGACAATATATTACAACAAACATATGGAAGATGTATTACTTAGAACATTTTGATGGAAACTGTTTTATAAATAGTTGAAGATGTGAATATAGTGACAGACGTGACACAAACTCCTCAAGTGAGTATTCCTTGTCTAGAGCCATTGACATTTGTGCTTGGCCTTGAAGCTTTGAAGATGCTACTGGAACTTTGGCAAGGCTGGTCTAGACCACATGGACTGAAGCTATATGATCCGAGAATGATGACTAAGGACTTCATAAAAAATGTATAAAAGGATGCGTTTTTTGCTCACAGGTTTTGGCAGAGATGGTGAAGGGAGTTGGAGGGCTTTAGGTAGAGGTAAAAGGATTGGGGGTGAGTAAAATTATAATAATATTCGTTACATGAATGAAATGCACTCACAACTTAAAGATGACAGGATAAATTAAGGTGGGTAATAGCCAAATGGAATTTCAAGGGTGGTGTATAAATAGATACAGACAGCCAGTATATAGATAGCAAGTAGATTTGAAGTAGATAGTGTCATAGAAATTGATATCCTTGCTTTTGTTTTGCTTGTTTTGAATTAAATTGATTACATTCATTTATATTCCATTTATTATTATTTTATTGTTATATCTACAGATCTGGATTTTTTTTTTCAACTGGATACAGATAAGCCTTATAATTCACTATAAGGATGGTCTAGACTTGCAAGGCAGGCAGCCCGGCCTGAAATGCCATTATAAAACTACACTACTTGAAATGGCCTTGCAAGGCATGCTTGCCTTAAGCCCTTACAAGGCCCTCCAAGCCCTTGTGAGGCATTTTCAATTTTCGTGACACTGGGAAGGCAGCCGACAGTGTTCTGAAGGTTACATGCTTGTTTGATGGAATTAGCATCACTGTATGTTTTGTATCCATTTCCGGCTTATGCAAGTGACAGAGCTGACAGCATTATCACTTCCTTAGAAGTTTGACTTGCCTTATATTGAGGCATGGTGTATTGGAGATGGAACATCATGTTACAGTCAAGGTCAGGAATTGGAAACTTAAGTGTGCTGGACTAGATGATGGTAGGAATCAAGAGTGCATGTTGATTCAATGGGGTGCTATAATGTAAACTACAAGTATATATAAGAAAAGAGAATATGACAAAGGTGGCAGAAAAGAAGAAAGTAAATAGTAAACATATTCTGTAAGTATGATGGAAGTGGCACAGAGATTCGACCAAGGTGAATAGTAGTGACTTGACTGTCACATTATCTCCCTTTTATGGGTGGATCTAGTCAAATGGGAGGGTGTGAAATGCGGCCAGTACGAGTGGTAGTAAACGACAGAGGAACATAGAATGAATGGGGATTTTCATGAATAGTAGGTGGTGAATTAGGACAAAGATGATCTGAAAATGAAGAAGGAATAGGCATATTTGAAGTAAGAGACATAGTGGATGACAAAGATGGTGGTACACTAGATGAATTTGAAATAGGAAGAATAAAAGATGGTGTCAACTGCAATGTAGCCACACTAATTGATCAGGTTTGTATCTAGGGGAAGGCAGAACAAGACGATTAAAATTTCTTTCTTGTTTTTTTTGTGCATACTGAAGCTCAGCTTGTAATTCTACATGAATTTGATCTAGTCGACACACTAAGTCATCAGCTGCAGGAACAGTGGAAATGTCGGCAAGTTTGGGGGAGAATGTGGGATGGTAACCATATTGTATTTCATAATGGTCGCATTTTTGTCCCCAAATCCCTCCATGCCAAAATCCTCTATCAGTGCCATGACTGTGTTCTTGGCAGTCATCCTGGGTGCACCCTCACAACCAAAAATGTCCTATGCAATTACTCATGGCCTGGGATATACACCTACATTTGACACTATGTAGCTGCTTGTGATGTTTGCAATCACACCAAGATCCCTTGACATAAGCCTTATGGGCTTCTTAAACCCCTTGACATCCCAGAACGCCCATGGAAGTCCTTATCCATGGATTTCATTGTTAAACTCCCCAAATCCCACAACTACAACTCCATATTTGTTGTTTGTGATTGTCTCACTTGCGCCACCCATTTTATTCCATGCGTTGAAGCCATGTCTGCCCCAGACTTGGCATGGCTTTTCATTGATTGTATTTTCCGCTACCATGGCCTCCCCAACTCTATTGTATCTGACCATGGCTCAACATTCATCTCAAACTTCTGGACAGTGCTCACAAACCACCTCAATATCACATCTTGACACTCTACTGCCTATCATCCTCGTACTGATGGTCTCACTGAGCACACAAACCAGACACTCGAAACCTATCTATGTGCTTATTGCTCTTATCAACAGGATGATTGGGTCAACTATCTTCCTCTCACCAAATTTGTATTCAATAATTCCAAAAACTCCTCCACTAAGCAAACCCTCTTCTTCACAAATTATTGTCTTGTGAGCTAAATTGTGAGTTGCCACAAAGTATAGCTTTGCACCACTTGGTATCTGTATGGAAAGTGCTTTGGAAGCAATGAAGGAGTTTGGAGTTGTCAATAGAAAGAGTGGTGAGAGCAGAAGAGAAGTTGGGGATGGAGGAACCTGCAGAAAAAGAAGATATTTGCAATGAGGTGGATGGAGAGAAAGAAATTCATTCTGTGTGAATGGGAGTAAGTAGAGCCTTTGCTTGAATAGCTAGTACTTCATCTCCCTTTTTAGGGGCATAGTCAGGATGACGTGAGGGTGCATCAGCAACGTTTTGAGTTCCAGGAGCCCAATCAAGATGAAAGTCAAATTCCAAAAGGAACATAGACCATCATGCTTGACAATGATTAAGGACTCAAGAAGTCATGAAATACTTGAGATTTTTGTGGTTGCAAATGATGGAAATAGGCTGAGCAGTGCCCATAAGCCATGCACGCATGTCCTGGAAAGAGTCCACAATGGCAAGTAACTCCTTGTTGTAAATTTCATAGTTGATTTTGGAGGGTGAAAATTTACGGGAATAGTATGCGACGGGATGAAGGACACCATTATCATCTGGCTGCTGGAGAATTCCAGAGAGGGCATAGTTGCAGGTGTCAGAAGAGAGGGTGGCAGGTTTCAAGGGATCATAATGTCGAAGAATAGGATAAGAAGTGAATGCACGCTTCAATTTCTTGAAGGCAACACACTCGGTATCTGTCCAGGCAAAAGGAATATTTTTTCAAGTTAATCTGTACAATGGAAGAACAATGGAAGCATAATAATCAACAAAACAATGATAAAAGTTACAAAAACCAAGAAAAACTTGGATGTCATGAGTGGAGCATGGAACTGGCCACTCTGCAATAGTAGCGAGTTTTCTCGGGTTCATCTTGATGCCATCAGCACCAATTAGATACCCTAGGTATTTGACTTTGGACTTGTCAAACTCACACTTTTTTGCATTAGCAAAAAGCTTTGTGTCATGAACCGTTTATTTTAAATATTCTTTTCCTTTTCTTTTCTAATTACTAGAACAGTTTCTATAATTTCGACGACAAAGACAAACAAGACAGCTCATGTTACGACATGAGGATAACACATAGTAGTAGTACTTATTTCATTTCGATCTCTTATTAGATACATGCTTGTAACACATGTCTGCAGTACACAGCCGCAGTGCACAGTAGATATATTATTTACACATGTTTCCCTCATTATTAGAACATGCTTTAGTCGCACCTTATGTGCATGGTCTTCCAGTATATATAGTAGTAGTTTACGTTCCTATTCTGTAGTCTTTAGCTGGTCATTTCTTACCGCCAATACAAAGGTCTCTACTCCTCACTCCTCTCCCTCTTCTTTCTCTTAAAGTTGATAGTTTGCGTATCGACCTCGGCACTTTCTTAGTAGATTGTGTTGACGTGCCTGACACTTTGCATCACATAGCTGGTCCAGGATGAGCTTGACATGAGCATTGTGCTCATCCTTGTTAAGTGCTGTGCTGGAGAAAGGTTGACTTAGGGGCGGAGATGTTGGATAACGAGGGTGGAGTGCGGAGACAGATTGCCTTGAGGTGAATAGGGACTTTGGCTTCAGCTTATGTGCTGCGCCCCTTTCCACTAGTGGTCCCTGGATTTCCAAAGGACAAGAGCGGACTAAGACAGAACTCAAGGTGGAGTTCTGAACGACGAAGAGGAACTCCCTGCAGGAGTTCTACAGAGGAGTGTGGAGTTGGTAGTAACTCAAGGCAGAGTAGTTTGGCAGACTAAGTTGATATTCAAACTGAAGTTACAAGTGAAGTAATCTAAGTTTAAATACTAGGAAATTCAGAGACAAGTATTACGGAGTAGAAACGAGTAACACAGAGTACCAGGTACAAGATATGAAACATGTATGAGGATGGGACAGAGTCACTAAATAAAACTAAAGGAAATAGATAATAGATAATCAAGATCTAAATAAAAGTCCATGAGGGGTGAGTGGAGAACAGGATCAAGAGTGCGAGTAGTATGTGAGATGTGCAGAGTTGCTGAATAACGTGCAGAGTTGTGGTTGCCAAGGCATGGATGTAACAATCCTGATCCTTTGAAAAAATTAATATATCATCCAAATAAATGACACAAAAAATACCAATGAAATCACAAAGAGTATCTTGAATAAAAGATTGAAAAGTAGCTGGAGCATTAGTTAACCAAATGGCATCACTAAATACTTGTAAAGGCCAAGGGAGGTATGGAATGCAGTCTTCCATCATCTCCCTCACAAATACGAATTAAATTAAAAGCATTTTTGAGATCAATTACCGAAAATAGTTTGCAGCCTTGGGTGTGATCAAGAAGGTTGTCAATGTGAGGAAGAGGATAGCGGTTTTTCTTCATAATTGCATTAAGACCCCAGTAGTCCACGGAAAGATGAAGTTCACCAGTTTTCTTGCATATGAAGAGGATAGGAGAGGCGGCGGAAGAGGTAGAGTGACAAATGAAGCCTTTACTTAGATTTTCATCCAAGTAGTCAGCTAAAGCTTTTTGTTCGTGCTGTGTGAGACAATAAAGTGGGCCGAATGGAGGATTTTTGTCATGAACCGTTTATTTTGATTATTCTTTTCTTTTTCTTTTCTAATTACTGGAACAGTTTCTATAATTTCGATGACAAAGACAAACAAGACAGCTCATGTTACAACATGAGGATAACACGTAGTAGTAGTACTTATTTCATTTCGATCTCTTATTAGATACATGCTTGT
>ML213667.1:0-35146 GCA_004379715.1 Crucibulum laeve
TTCGTAGGCTGATCTACCAGAGATCTTATCTCTGGCTCTTGATGTTGTGTCGCCAGAACCTCTCACGCATACACACGTATGTCCTGCGCTCCTAACGGCTACATTGATAGGCCAGCAGTTTTGCTTATTATGCCAGTGGTGATATTAGTCCCCGTGTAAGTCACCTACTACTCTAGCGGTTTTTAATCATACGAAACCAACTCTATGACTGCTGGATACGGCATTATCTTCGTTCTGAATCTGATATCTTTCCCTTTCGAATCTTCATACTGGTGATAGGTACAGCAGAGCGGGTCCACTTTAATGTTGTATTTTGACACTAACCCTTCGCTAATATATCTAGTAATATACACGTGCAGCTTCAGTAATAGCAGATTCAGGGGCAAGGAGTGGGAGCATGGAGGTTCGAGGATCCTAATGGTCATTCCAGTAGGTCCAATAGCACATGTGTGATTGCGTGATGGTGGTAGTGGTTGAAGGGGGACGACAAGTAGATTCAGAACGGGCATCATTCGGTTATTCATTACAACAAGGACCCAAGCAGCAGATTTCAGGCATTTCAGGGGTAGGTGGGTATATCCAAAGAAAGACGCTGACATTCTCAAAAGTGAGCACACTCAGACTGATCGCCGGCCACTGCGGCCGAAGCAGTGCGATCGATTTCGTCATCGGCCACACTCACTCTCAGTGTGCACAAAAAGACATTGCTTCACAGAAGTAGAAGTGCATTTTTGAGAAAGTATCCATCGAAAAGTTCATGGACTGACCAATAAAAACTTTAATCACCCAGATATTATGAAATTTAAGTACTAACTGAGCCATCCACGCGTCTTGGAGTGAATGGTTCAGACATTCCATCAGTGGTCGCCCCCTACTCCTACTACCACATCATATGCCTCCTGACAACCCCTCTAGTGACGGAGATGCGTCATTTTTGATTAGTGTGTCGATCAATAGCACGACTCCATTACTTAGAATAACTGGAACTCGACGGAAACCGTAGAATTCTCACAGGTTTTCAATGAATGATTAATTTACGTGCCATCTAGATGTGCTATCCATGACAAGCTATTTCAAGATATGATTGGCCTCATGGAGTCGACGCTTTATTGTAGGTAAACCATAAAGAAAATAAGCTATCTACGGTGCAACTATGAAATCAATCTCAGAAGATGGCGTTACTGTGCTGAATTAGCATAACTAGCATTGGGGAAGAGGTAGAAAGAACAGCGTATGTAGAAATTGGCCGATCATTAATCGTTTAAGACATTATTCTATAAGTATCATGGTGGGATAAATGGACACGAGTATGGTGAACGATATGGAAGAGGTCCTAAAAATATAGCCTTGAAATTGACACTGGGAGCGTCAGAGGGGGGATACATTTTTGTTCTTGACCTGTTTCCCTACATTTTCCAAGATATAATCTGAGGAGCTATCGTAATTCGAAAGTTCATATCTGAATTAGGATTCAGAAGAGTAATAAAAAATCTAGTAATCCCATCTCCTCTTGGCTTTCATGTTAATGCGAGCAACTACATGTCTCTTCAACATTGCCTGTATATCCCACTTATAATGCTGCGCACGTCGATCAAAACTGTGGCATATCACCAAGACTACCGGTGCCGAGACATACTGTGTGCTGCAATGTACACTTATGGCTGGAGATATTGCCATATTTCCCTAAGTGACATCTCTGCGGCAGGCATAGTCAGATATCGGAGTATATAATGCATTTGATATCACATCGATTCCTCATTCTTTTCCATGGCCACCAATACCCCAGAGCAGAATGTACTTGCGATATTTGTGGAGGCTATACTCTATGGGTTATATTTAGCCACGCTGCTTCATTGCCTGCGTTGGATACTCTATGAGAATGAAGGGTGGAAGATCAAAAAGCGAGCCTCTATCCAGTGGACTATGTTTACCTCCACTACGACGATATTCGTCTGCTCCTTTGTTAGCCTAATTTTGCACTTGAAGAGTACGACACAAAGCATCCACCCGAAGCCTGTAACTCCGTCAACACCGAAGATGAGCTGGGATGCCACCGTTATTGTAAATATTTCCTTTATATCTTTACTTCACTAGACGTAGTAGATTCTAAAATTTATTTAACAGTGTGCCACTGCTAATGTAGCAGCATTAACAGCGGATCTTATCTTGGCAAGTCGAGACAAAAAATGTCAATCACACCAATCTAATAGTGCTTATGATAAAGATTTACCGGTGCTGGATCGTCTATAGCCGTTCTAGGAAGGTCGTGATCTTCCCGATCGTCCTCTGGGTTGGAGGCCTCGTTTGTGCAATCATCCAAGCTTATTGGCAAATTGTCCAAACTCAGGTCATCATAACCGCGTGGGAGCCAGTAGCCATGAAAGTTGGCCCGGGAACCATTCTTACGCCCTTCTGGGGATCAACCGTCGCTCTGAATATTTATACAACTGGTAAGCATGTTATGTGCTCAGACAATGTTCTTGCAACGGCATGTTAATACCTCTGATTCTAGCGATGATAGTATATCGGATTTGGACTGCAGCCCACGAGAGTTTTGGAACAGACTCATTACGGGAATTCAAGTTCCTTATTCGTGTCATCACTGAATCCGGTTTCCTGTACTTAGCAATCCTCATTGCTCATTTTGTCGTCTGGTTCACTCCCAATGCCTTTGCGATTGTTATGGTTTCTGATATGGTAAGTCTTCTGTCATATTACGTTTACCAACTTTTGACATTGATTGGTCTTTATCAGAATGCCCCGATTACCGGTATTGCTTTCAATCTCATCTTGATACGCACTTCAAAGCGGAGGGCTGATGATTTGCAAGAGAAGAATAGAGACCTGGTATCTGATTTGGAATTTAACGCTGTTCCTCCAGTCGGATCTATGAAATTTACAATTGAACCATCAATGCATCGATCCAGAGTAGAATCTACATTCACTAGTTAATCTTACAGTAGCAGTCAACTCACACTTTAAAAAAAAGAGTTGATATATATGCACTTTTATTTGGACACACTTATAGCTGTCTCGTTTGAGCCCCTTGATCAGGGAATAAGGGTATTATTATTTCCTCCTAGAAGCATCTACACACATCATCATGATTTTGGAATGAGCCATGTTGACCATATGCAGGAGCCACTGCATGCTTGGACAATGGGTGCAGGAAGGAGTTGCTCATCCACAGAGGACTTTACACTCCCCTGTTGATATGTGACAATCACCATGAATGATCAACCTTTGTGCATCCCTTTATTCACCTACTACCTTTACCATTCTGTCCTTTATCTCCCCTTCCTTTATCTTCATATTATACTATATATACATTGTAGATAGTGGCCTAACACCTCAGTCCATTATACATTGACTGAGGTGAACCACTTACATGTCTTATTCACTTGTGCTAGTACTCACATTACTTATTTACATTGACTGAGCTAGTGTGATCAGATCTAGATTTCTACACCCTCACCTACTCACGCACACCAAAAGTGTGGGACAGGTGTGAGGAGACCAGCGGTCATAACACATACCAACATACACTATTACAGTAGTACAACCATTGACCAAAATGCGCATACCACCCTCATTGGCTTCAAACTCATGATGAGGTCAAACATGCATTCTCTTTACATGAAATGATACTAGACAGTGACAAGCCTCACATGGCTCTGTACTCGGAAACTCGGTCCTGACGCTGCTAAATCAATCTTAGTATATCGGGGATGGTTCGGAACGCATCAAGAAACTTCGAAATGGTTCCGAAATACTGTTTGAGCTCGGAACAACGGATTCAATCGCTGGATAGACTATTTTTTAAATTTGATTAGTATTTTTCGCATTTTTGAGACATCTAAAGATTTATTTGACATAGGAGTAGCTATCACCTGCATTTCTTGCACATGAATTGAGTCCCATGAACAATTCTAGCTTCTACAGCCACTTGGATTTCCATTTTACTTCATTTTTGTACACTTTATTTCTACTTTACTTCTTAGTAGCGGGAATTTTTCTACATACTTAAAAGACATAGGTTTTACTTTGTTTTTCAGTATTTCAGAGTATCCTCTCTCCCCCTCCCTACTATAACCTACTCATTTTTGCCTAGCTTATCATGAGTAATTGAACAGACTTGTCAGGGTTCACCATTTTCCTAAACATTTCCATGCTATAGAATATTGCAGAATGTTCTAGAAAGAATGTTGGTGAACATTGTAGAGTATTCTAGAAGTATTTAGTAGTATATAAGGCCCATGTAGTGTAGCTCTCTCCCCAGCTTCAATCTCTCAGGATTTCCACTATCCTAGTTATTGTCCCTCAGTCCTCTATCATCTCTTCTCTCATCCTTACTCTTGCTTTGTCTTATTGTCTGTGGTCTTGTCACTCTAGTATTGCCCTGACAAGACTCCTAGTTATATAAAGAAAATACTGTCTCTTCAGTTTTTTAAGTTTGAAGCTATACTAGCAAGAAATGTATAGTAAAACTCATTGAAAATGGCCCCTCCCAACCAGGACCAATCCACTGTCCTTCTCACTTGACCTTTGTCTAATTTTATTTTTCATGTTGACATATAGAAGATGCTATAGCACATAGTTCAAGGTGAATCAGTGCAAAAATTTGTTTCTGTGATGAGATGTTTGTGATACATAAGAGAAAATCAGCCTGATGTAGTAAAAATTACCTTTTTGATAGTAGTAGTAGTATTGACAAATGTCTAGATGTGCCAGTGCCTGAGGCCTGTTGATAGATCTTATGTCTATATATGTTTCAATGCTTGCAGGAATGTTCACAAATCTTTTCATACATCTATAATTCAATCCCACTGCAACTAATTTTTTATAGACTGTGCTAACTCCTATGGATTCTCACTGGTGGATCTCTCACTCACTACATGTTAGGGTAATTCCCTCAGGATCATTCCATGCTTCCACTTCATGACAATAAATATGAAGAATTTGTGGCATTATCTGTTTCCATTTCAGTTGTCATTGGATGTCAACTGAACCTGAAATGGTAATCCAATGCTGCCTTGAATATATCCATACTATTCCCAAAGGCTGAATGAACTTGCCCTCATTCGTGTATTCACATATTAACCTTACTGCTAGCAGCTTACAACAATGTTGCCACAGCTCAGCTAAAAAGCCATGAGCTCCTTTAGCCAAACTATAAGTTAGCTGGATTGAGCCAATTGATTGGCATATCAGCTCCATATTTTGAGAAACCACTCAAGCTGTGGCTAAGCCACCTGAGCTGCTTACAGTGCCATGGATTTCCAAACTAGAATAATAATTGTGGGAGGAGGGCTCTTGCACATGGTGTTACACTCATGTCCTTAACTGAACAGAATCATTTACATGAGTCAGCCATGATTTTGTATGCTCCTCTTCTTCCTCCCATGTATATACATAGTAAATAGTGAAATGTAAGCATAGATGATATAAAATGAGAATAAACAGTAAATGATCAGTGAATATTCACTGTTTCTCAGCTGCACTTTGAACTAACCATGATATTTTGTAGGACATCTTTGTACAGATCTATAGACATGCAGATAATTCTGCAAGCCTTAGTCAAGGTACATATGAACAGCCCCAATGCTTCACTCATAAATGAATAAAATGCCAACCAAGTCTCTTTGAGTTGGCATTTTATAAAATATAAAGTGCAATTGCAGCAGACATTCAACCATTACTGCAACTATCACTTTTGAGACCAACACTAAATCAATTCATGCAAGGAATGAGTTTGGTGGGCCCTTGGCCAAAGGTAACATTTTGTGAGGCAAACAGATAATGTACATGCTTGGATGTACTCTACCTATATATGAACTATCTACATACTTAGATAAATATAAAAATGATTAATAGCCATAAAAATGCAAATACAACTATGGGTGTAGTCCTGATCATGCTCACTTGAAATATTACCACTCATATTCCATCATCCTAATCTTTTCAAGCTTATAGGTAATGTTATTCTGGATTATTGTTTGAAATGACACTGACATCATTTATTTTCAGATACTTATACTTTCACTACTAGGTTGTAGATTCAAAATATATGATTTTATCACCTCTCTGAGCCCTAACATGATGCAGGAATGAATAAGAGAGTTGCTATGCTTCAAAATGTTGTTCATGTTTGCTGACTGTAATGCAATGACTCATTGCATTATAGAGGCAACAAGGACCAATAGACAAAGAATTTGCATCATTCTACAGTCAATATGTGAGTCTTTTGGACATAGATCATTTTGTTAGTTGCTTCAGAGATCTAAAACCCATCAGAATCCAGTCTATGCAATGTATTTAGAGGCTGAGCATGAATCCAGCAATGATTCCAGTGATGAGACAGAAGAGGACTGTTGAAATAAGTGATGTAATATTTGGCCTTGGTGAGCTCATGAGGCAAATGGATAGTGTACAATCTCAAATGTACACTACTTATATACAAAATATCTACATAATTAAGATATATGTATCAATGAAACTCAGCCACAAAAATGCAAATATGACTGTAGGTGTGGTCTGAATTGCACTCACTCATAAATCTAATTACAATATTCCAACAAGGACTGACTCTTAACTACTATGCTTTTATGTTCAATACATATTTTTGTTGTTAATACCAAATATGGAAGTTAGAAATGGCTCAAAATGGCTAAACCAGCTTCTAAGCTACTTAAAATGGTTTGGTCCTGGAGCCAAGCCAATTTATTCTTTAAGCCAATCTCAAGCTATGCTGAACCAGATCAAACTGAGCTGTGGCATCACTAGCTTATAGCATTAAATTTCCCATTTGTTAGTTGAGCAACAATCAAACCAAAAAAAAAATGAAGATGGAGCAATTAGATGCCCTACCTTTATGTAATTGAATATAAACATACAAGTATATTACCTGTTATAATTTCTACAAGGTGTTCACTGATGTATCAAATTCCTTTCTTTTATTGAGTGTCAGGCACGTCAACACAATCTACTAAGAAAGTGCCGAGGTCGATATGCAAACTATCAACTTAAGAGAAAGAGAGGAAAGGGGAGTGAGGAGTAGAGACCTTTGTATTGGCGGTAAGAAACGACCAGCTAAAGACTACAGAATAAGAACGTAAACTACTACTATATATACTAGAAGACCATGCACATAAGGTGCAACTAAGTCATGTCAAATAATGAGGGAAACATGTGTAAGTAATATATCTACTGTGCACTGCGGCTGCGTACTGTGGACATGTGTTACAAGCATGTATCTAATAAGAGATCGAAATGAAATAAGTACTACTACTGTATGTTATCCTCATGTTGTAACATGAGCTGTCTTGTTTGTCTTTGTCGTCGAAATTATAGAAACTGTTCCAGTAATTAGAAAAGAAAAAGAAAAGAATAATCAAAATAAACGGTTCATGACATTGAGTCTATCTCCCTTCAAATCTAGTACCAGACTCTGAGGGATTTTACAGCATAAGTTATATCCTTATGGGCCTTCCAATTCTTCTCTCTTCCACTCTTCAACATGTGGCAAAATCAAGCATTGACATAGCTTTCAATGCTTGAAATATTGATATATGGCTTAGTGAGCTGCTCTAACTATCCAATTCAGAGCTGTGAAGCTGTATTGTTGGAATCATGATATAAAGTCCATCACAAAAGAAACACAGTAACATCACATATGTAGCAACATCACATATGTAGTAACTTGTTCTCAAAATAACTTTAAACCACATAACCCACACTTCCACTTCTGTGATGTATTAGAATTACTTCCTGAAATTGAATCCCTTGCATCAAGTGCCATAAATTCAGGCTGAAATGCTGGTAAATATGGTTGAACCTGTTAATACAATGCAAGCTTACATAATGGTGTCGAGCAGGAGCTGAAGATTCAGCCATTCTACTGCAGGCATGATCTGATTCATTCTCTTGATGACTTTGGGATTTTTTATTTCCAACAATGGGGAAGATTTCCTCTCCAGCCACAAAACTCTCTAGAGGCCCAGAGTGTACTAGCTTTTGATTTTTGCCTCTCTCTTTATTCTTCTTGGACTTTACTTCATCTGATGGTCCAACTGTCTCTGGTAATGATTCTGTGCTGGCTGGAACCTGAATAAAACATAGGGATAAGAAAATAATAAATCTCAAAAGAGTAGTAGAATATACATTAAAGAATTCATCAACATTTCCTTGTGTTTCCATATTGATGAAAGAAGAACTGCTAGTATTAGCAGACTTAGATATGATTGACCCATTGAAGTTAGGAGTCTGAGAAGCATCTTGCTTCAATAATACAATAAAAATCAATGACAGAAATGTAAGAGACTAAATGGTCTTACAGCAAGGAATTGGCTCTCAAGCTCTATGATCATAATTCATAAAAATGTTAGGTACATCATTTTAATCCAGCATTGAACAAAATTTACTGACCTGAAATGTGTGCATCCCATATTTGAACTGACTTATCATAAGATCCAGAGACAATGTGCTTTCCATCAGGTGAATATCTTATACTGCGAATTTGGCAATCTTCATGAAATACGAGGGGTTGGATAGCTTGCTTTCCAGTTTCCAAGTCCCAAATTATGACTGTACAATCCTGAGAGCATGATACCAGATGTTGTCCATTGGGAGAGACTGACACACAATCAACATATCCAGAGTGACCTTTTAAAGGCTCTATGATATGTGACCTAGTCTGTAAATTCCATAGATAGATATTATTATCATCACACCCAGCAGCAAGGAGTCTACCATCAGGTGAGTATACAGAAGTGAAGATACCTTTAGGTTGTGACAAAGGCTCAATCAAAGGCTCTCCAGTTTTTGCATCCCAGATCCTTATTGTATGATCAAGAGAACTAGAAGCTATATGCTGGCCATCTGGAGAGTATGAAACGGACCAGACAGCTTCTATATGACCATCAAGTGGACCAAGAATTGTTTGTCTGGTTTCTACATCCCATATCCTGATAGTATTATCCTTAGAACCTGAGACTATATGTTTGCCATCAGGTGAATAAGCAGCAGAATAGACCCTGTCTGTATGTCCCTTCATAGGCTCTCTAATTATCTTGCCATCATTTGCATCCCAGATATACATTGTTTGGTCCTCAGAACAAGAGAGTATTTGTGTGCTGTCAGGAGAATAGCACACTGAGTAAATTTCACCTGAATGGCCTTCAAGAGAATGTATCAAGGCTTCCCCTTCCCAGCTAATGTCTGCACTCCATATATTGATTCTTCCATCTCTACTACCTGAAGCAATATATTTGCCATCTGGAGAATATGCAACACAGTAGACTTGGCCTGCATGTCCTGTTAAAGTTTTCTGTAACCTGTCACTAGATGGATTAGATATTTCTTCTTGAGTTTCCCGGCGGATATCTTCCTCAACCATTGGAACAACGGTTCTAGGGATAGTCTGTTTGGAGCCAGTATCTCCAACCTGTATAGATCTACAGGAAATAAAGACAATCTCGTTGCAGCGTGTAATGAGTTTCGATTGAAGGCAACAATGAAGATATCATACCTTTTATCCAAAGATGGGTGGATTGAGCAATTGGATGTGAGTGCGGTAGAGAAAGTTAAGCCTGTCACTGCCTACTGATCTCAATCAGCAAACACGCGCTTGAACACCTTCACGTATGGCTGGCTGTGTACACTATAATTAGAACGGCATAAAGCGCCCTGTCCTCTCCCTCAAACTTCAAAGTCAAGATGTATGTACATCCAGCTTATTAGGTATTCATGAAGTATTCATTCCCGTCAAAATATCGATGCAAATTACTATACACCAGATTTTACAATGTTTTTCCGTCACTTAACTCCGCATACCTTCTTACTTTCCTCGGTTGACGCTAAAGAATCAGAGATGCGGTGCCTATGCTACCACTCTTGGCGAAAAACCAGTGCAAGTTGTGTAGCGAGTACAATCAATGTAGTGTTTAGCCATGGATCTTCGAGTGGCAGGTGTAGATGTCGGTTGGGAGGAACAAGTGAGCCAATGATCGTAATTATCGAATGACTGGAGATATGTGACAGAGGACTAGGGGTATATGGAGCGAAAGAGAAGAGAATGGCGCACGAACAGGGATGTGTGATGCTGAAGAGTAGAGAGGAAGGATGGGGAGAAAATAAATAAACGGAAACAATAAACAGGTCTAGTAATGCAGAAGAAATTGGAAGACTAGAGCGGATAAATGAATCAGAAATAAGAGCAGGAAATGAGCATATCAGACTTGAAAGGCAGTTGAAGCACCGTATATATGAAAGGCTGGGGTGACAAGGGCAAGGCGACGATGGGCACGATGACTTACCTAATGCCAACTCTAATCGCCAATTAAACAAGCTCACAGGGAGTCTCTTGCCATGTCATTGTCTCCTTCGATGACGACTCTCCACAGGTAGACATTTCTTTACATCGTGCGACCTAGGAGCCAGCGAGGAGAACCTTACATTGTGAGTATTTCTAGTACTGCACAAGCATATTTTGAAGGTCAGAGTGGCTTGTTTTGTGGTATATATTGTCTTTCAAAAGTACAAAGCGTTTAGTTGCGGACTTGTAGCGCTGAGACAGCGAGCCTTTGGCAGCAATTCAACGGGCCACTCGTGCCTATCAAAGCGATGATCGATCACCCCAACCAAGGAATATCACGAACAACACGAAACGTCATAGCCTGGCCAACTCTACCCCGTACGTGTGCACAGCGCAATACTTCCTCTTCCTATCTTTCTCCTCTCATCTGCTTTCCTCGCCACACCTTGTTGATAGAAACGGTGAACAAGACAAGTTGGGGTATCTATGGTGAGTCCACTCTCCTCTTCATGCGTCTGCTTCTCCTTGCACATGTCAACTTTGTTCGTACCTCATCCACTCGTCTCTCCCATACTCTCCTTGTCCATTCGTCTTCCCTTCCCTACTCTCGTCCAGATATATGCTTCACATCCACTGCCCTTCACTCCTCTCACGCATATACCCACGTGTACACCCACTCTTATCTTCACTGGTCTGCTCATTTGTCCTTTCTATCCTCCTCTCTTCTTCGTATCGGCATATGCTAACGCCTCTTTTCTCTCACTTCAGGACCATGCAATTACCGCCTCCTTCCCGTACTCGGTGGATGAAAGCGAGTTGTCGTTAATGCTGTGCTAATGGAGGTGTGCTCTCGCTCAGTCATCTGTTTGAGGCTTCTACTTTGTACGAGTGTGGGAGCGCGTTGGAAAGGATTTGGGTGGTTTAACTGATACGCTATTAGAGAGTGCTGAATTTCGTTTAAGCATGAAGATGATTCTTTATTAACCCCGACTTCAAGATTGCTTTCGTATTTGGGGTAGTAAACCGGGTAGAGGAACGGATGTGGGATTGTTGACATTGATGCCCGCTCGTAAGTGTCACTTCTCCATCTATCCTCAACCATTTAATTCATCTACAGCTCCGAAATCATCGCCCTTCTTTCTCTCCCTCACTCTGCATCAGGCTTGGGTGAGGCAATTAGTCCTATCCCTGCCATTCTTCGCGGCTGGTTCGAACCAGAATCAAGACTTGACGGTCGGTCTGTGTTCATCTCCGATCCTCACGCCTTCATTGAGCACTCTTCTTTAGTAATTGCATTCTCCCGCCATTCTGCTCCCCACCAGCTTGCGACTGACAAGCTTGAAGTGATGTGCCCGCCCGTGGTGTAAACCAGGGATGGACTAATGTCGATATCCAGGATGATTATGGTGTGCTTACCAACATCCCCTTGTTTCTTCCGCCTCACCATGTATTAATCCACCATTCCTCGCAGAATCTCAGGCTTATTTTGTGACTTCCACCCTCACTCGTATATTGGCCTTCGTCGCTGTCTCTACCCCGATGTGCGCTCACGTTGGGTGCGTTGCAGCGACTGGTGTCGGATTTTTCAAGTCGCTTTGCTGCTAGAATGATGTGCATGATGTCGACGTGAGTCCCATTCTCGTCTCTTGAGTTCCCATGCACTGATTGTATCCCCAGACTGCTGAAACTGTACGATGCTCCCAGAAATACAAAGATTCACCTCGCTCGCCAGGTTTCGACAACTAAGCTACTGTGCCTCGTTAAAACATGCACCAGCGGGGTAGGAGGTGTGACCAAGGGTGCTGATTGGGCAGCGAGAAGTGAATCTCGTGCTGGGCGGCGTCGTCGGTCACTTAGAGAGCAGATATAATATACGAATGAACAGCTTGGATTGAGCAACAAAGATGGGTAAGGGCCTATATCTGGTTATGGGACTTCCTACTTTCCACTTCTCAGCGTCCAATCAACGCAGACGTACCTCATACCCTGCTAGTGCATGCTTCGACAACGTGCGACAGCTCTATTGACAAGACCTTTGACATCCCCGAATATTGGTTTCTGCCCCTATCACAACCTGCGATCGCTGAAGCTGGATCTCTCCACTCTACTCGTCTGGTTTGGATGCCAACGTTTTATGTGGAACCATTTTATGTCCTTTAGCTCTTTCCCTGCTTAATCATAATATCTGAAGCGATCCCGCAGCTTTACATTCATAAGCATCTCGATCAGACCTATTGGGACCTCACCTATAAACTCTTCGATTTGGATTATTTTCCGAGACTCTAGCTCGCCGTTAGTCCCTTGTGCGATTGTTCAGTCCCCTGGTTGAGCTTATCTCAGGTATGTTTTCCGCGCTGAAGCTTCATTTCTCATTTACTAATCCTACTTATACGTAACTGTAGACGACTATCCGTGATCACCACCAGCATAACCATCTGGCATCCCCGTCATTTGTACACAAGACACGCATACTATTGCTCTTGCGGGCAGAAGATTGGTAAGTCAGGCATGGTGAACTTTAAATCTCGTGGTTGTTGAACACACTTCACCAACGAACGCATTCCTTCCTTCCACACAGATCGTACTACATATGGACCTACTTCGCCATTATCGCAGCTGCATCCAACCTTCCGTGAGTTCGCGTCTAGGCTATGTTGTAACTGTTGAGTATGAAGGTTTATTTAATAAACTCATTGAATCCGGATCTCTCAGCAATGATGTCAGGTATGCACTTAAAAGGAGGCTTGGCATTCGATGAAGTGCTGACTTGGTACGAAGCTCACTTCCTGCTTCTGCCTACTCGTTTCACTTGCTTCGTGCCGTCTTCTGGCTTCCATATGTGTTCACATCTAACATTCGTTCCAGCTATTGGTTGTCATGGTTCCCTCGCAAAGGAATTGGCAGGGCATGTAACATTACTTGCATACGGAATCAAGTCATAGCAGATGTACTAGTGTACACAATGAAACTCAATCTACATCAGTTTGCGGGAATCAAAGAACCATAATAACAGAACCTATGCACATATCATCATTGGCGGATGCATATCAGTGGAGTGACCATAACACCACGAACACCTCAAAATGGTTGTAGCATAGAGATATCGATGATTTCGATAGACGGAAGAGCGAAGCAGCTAGATTAGTGGTATGTGACTCAGGAACCTCAAATACACTAGAATATGAAGTAGCGAGCTTGCTTTGACAGTTTGCATATTCTACCAGCTCCTACAAACTTCAATAGAAGGAAACTCACTACACTCGGACAATCTAATGTCCTAGCTTGAAAGTAAGGCAGCCGACTAGAATGAACTCTACCCTGGCGACAGTAGCTGAATCACCCCCTACGTGAACGCACGCAGGGGCTGAAACAGCGACGAAGGTCAATCGACGGGATCATCTGCACCTCCTGAAGCAATACATTTGCCATCTGGAGAATATGCAACACATAAAACCTGGGCCATATGACCAGTTAAAGTTTTTTGTAACCTTTCACTAGAGGTATTAGACAGTTCTTGACTTTCCTGAGAGATACCATCCTCAGCCATTGGAGTAATAGATCTGTGGATAGTCTTTTTGCGAGTAGATAGATCTACAGGAAAGAAGCATCCAGTTGCATTTTATATTGAGTTCATTAAAGTTAGCATTGAAGACATCATACCTTTGGGAGTGTATAGTCTGTTCTTGTTGAAAGATGAGCAGGTTGAGCAATTGGCATGGACGCGGAAGAGAACATTGAGTTTGTCACTAGACACTGCCAGCTGGTCTCTATCGGAATAAATAAAGGTAACACTCAGTCAGATAGAACTTGACTGAGATATATTGTAGCTGTACCTATCGGAATAAAATAAAGGTAACGCTACGAGAATAATCAGTAAGAAGAATGTAAGTGTATGTAAGTAACGTTGTAACTCACCTCAGTCAGATAGAACTTGACTGAGGTGTTTCTACGATATCTAAAGGTCTTTTATACTTGTAGAAATAATAAAAGAGGTAATTCTACGAGTAGATAAGAAAACTATGTACCATGTGTGTACCGGAGAAGTATGTGTTATTTGAAATTCGTCTAAATAAAAGTGGGTCGGATAAGAGGAGAAATAAGTGGAGTATTCAACGACGAGCGCAGCGTCGGACGGTTTGTATTTCCAACAGTCTCAACTGATGAGCACAGGTGTGAATGTTGTGAACAGTGTTACTTAAATGCTCACAATGGCTGTGTGGCTTATAGTCAGAACAGTGTGACACACCCTGGCATCAACCTCCAAACTTGCAGTGCACACTGTGGCGTGGCACTTTTTAACCCGTACGAAGTTTAGTGATGGTTGAGCTGCATGGCGAAAGGACGTTGATCCATTCATTAGTAATCCATCCAAAAAGGTTTTTGGGGTTTTTTGACCTGAAAAACCCCTCAAAACACCCTCAAACCGCTGAAAACCCTCAACTCAAAAACTTGAGGCGATTTTTTCAAAAATGTGAGCCTAAAAGTAGCTAGAAATACTTACAAAAACCTCAAAAACCTCAAAAGCAAGTAAGAAATGTACATGTAGTACTAAGAAATGCTAAATTAAAACATACTGCATATCTCTTCTCTTCATAGGGCTTTGTGATGTGTCACTGAAGAGTTGGTCATATTAGTACAGTATTACTTGCTATTGTCGACCTAGGTACCAGCTGATAGGTAGGAAAGTATATATATAATCCCTACAAAACCTGTATACCTAGACACAAAAAAAAAAAATTACAAGTTGTTTCACTTTGTTCCTACTTTGTTCCTAACAACCTGGGGTTGGAACTGTGAAGAGCGCGACAATGTATTGAAGGAATAAATAGGGAAATGGTGCGATGGGAGCTGTAGGATGCAGGCTGAGGAGCAGGCTGACCGATATACATATACTGACGGATAAGATGACAAGTGCACGACGGGCACAATACAGACCATAGAAACCGAAGGGGAAGGAGGAGAGGAATGCTAAAATTGTCGCAAGACCGCAACTAAGATAGCTCGACGATGAGAGAACCTAAAAACGCAAAACGAAGCCAGGTGGAAAGGCACGAAGGTAGCTTAGACGATGAAAAAAGAATAGAGTCGTTTAGCGTTGGTGTCGACGAGAGCGACACAAGTTGACAAAGAGGATGTTTTTTGAATGCTTGAGCTCCAAAAACTTGAATTTATTCGATAAATCGAAGTAATTGGCTGAAGTATGTAGGAGAGAGATCGAGTACAGAGGAGGAGGAGAAGTGGGGATTCTGAACTAATGAAAATGAACTAAATCCTATGTTTTTAAGTATGTATGAAAGTCCTCACCAGAAAAGAAGTAAAGTAGAAATAATATTCACAAAAATCAAAAAAAATGATCATCGAGCAGTTGTAGAACCCAGAGTCGTTCAAAGGACTCGATTCATGTGCAAGGAATGCGGGTAAAACCACTCCTATCTCAAATAAATCTTTCGATGTCTAAAAATGCGAAATACTAATTAAATCAAAAAGAAATAGTCTATTCTACGATGAAATCCGTTGTTCCTAGCTCAAATAACATTTCAGAATCGTCTTGAAACTTCTTGATGCATTCCGAACCATTACTGATGATCCTTAGTTGAAAATAGTCAAATGGCAGTTGATCTAACATGTCAGGACCAAATTGCTGAGTACAGAGCCCAGTGAGGCTCATCACTATGCTAGTCCAAATGCATGATTCCAAGCACCAGTGAAGCTATACAATTACTAATTAGAGCAATAATATGAATTCATAAGAGGAATAGTACAGTAATGTCATGTATGTAGATTGATTCTCAAAAAAGCTTTAAACCACATAGCCCACAATTCCACTTCTGTGATTTATTGGATTCACTTCCTGAAATTGACTCCCTTGCATCATGTGCCATGAATTCAGGCTAAAATGCTGGTAAATATAGTTAAATCTGTGAACACAATGCAAACTTACATAATGGTGTCGAGCAGGAGCTGCAGATTCAGTCATTCCACTGCAAGCATGATCTGGTTCATTCCCTTGATGTCTTTTAGATTTGCTATTCCTAACAATGGAAAATACTTCCTCCCCAGCCAGAAAACTCTCTGGATCTCCAGAGAGTACAGGGTTTTGCTTTTTGCTTATCTCTTTATTTTCTTTGGAGTGTCCTTCATCTGATGGCCCAACCATCTCAGGCAACAATTCTGTGCTGGCTGGAACCTGGATAAAGCATTAGAATAAGGAAGTAATTATTAAAAGAAGGAGTGAATATACATTAAAGAACTCATTAACACTCCCTTGTATTTCCAGATCTACCAAAGAAGAATTACTGGTATTACCAGACTTGGATATGCTTGATTCATTCAAGTTGGGTTCTTGAGATGCATTTTGCTAAAATATAACAGTAAGGGTTAATGACAAAATAGCAAGTGTTAATAACTTTACTGAAAGGAATTGGCTGTCAAGCTCTATGATTAAACCATTAAAAAAAAACCAGAAAAATTAGTTCCATCATGGATTGAACAACATGTACAGACCTAGAATCTGTGCATCCCATATTTGAACTGACTTATCTGTGGATCCAGAGACAATGTATTTCCCATTAGGTGAATATGCTACACCACGTATTTGGCAATCTTTATGAAATTCTAGAGATGACATAGCTTGTTTTCCAGTTTCTAAGTCCCAAATTCTGACTGTACAGTCCTGAGAGCATGATACCAGATATTTTCCATTAGGAGAGACTGATATGCAATCAACATATCCAGAGTGACCTTTTAATGGCTCCATGATATGTGTTCTTGTCTGTAAGTCCCATAGGTAGATCTTGTGGTCATTACATCCAGCAGCAAAGAATGCACCATGAGGTGAGTATCCAGAAGTAAAGATGCCATCAGGTTGTGTCAAAGGCTCAACTAATTTTTCTCCAGTTTTTGCATCCCAAATTCTTATTGTGTGATCATGAGAGGTGGAAGCTATATGCTGGCCATCTGGAGAGTATGAAACAGAGCAGACATAATCTGTATGATCTTTAAATGGACCAAGAATTGTTTCTCTGGTTTCCACATCCCATATCCTGATAGTATTATCTCCAGAACCAGAGACTATATGTTTGCCATCAGGAGAATATGCAGCAGAGATCACCAAGGCTGTATGCCCCTTCAGAGGCTCTCCAATTATCTGGCCATTATTCACATCCCAGGTACATATTGTCTGATCAGCAGAACAAGAGAGTATCTGTATGCCATCAGGGGAGTAGCATACTGAGTGGATTGGATCTGCATGTGCCTTAAAGGAGTATCTTATGTTGTCACCATTCAAGCTGATGTCTGCATCCCATATATTGATTGTTCCACTTGCATCACCTGAAGCAATATATTTGCCATCTGGTGAATATGCAACACAGATGACTTGATCTGTATGTCCTGTTAGAGTTTTTTGTAGCCTTTCACTAGAAGTATAGGACAGTTCTTCTTGGGTTTTCTGAGAGATATCTTCCTCAGCCATTGGAATCCGAATAGCAGGCGTATGGATAGTCTTTATAGAGCCAGTACTTCCAAGTTCAATAGATCTACAGGAAAGGAAGGTCTCGTTGCATCGTGTAATGAGTTTCAATTGAAGGTAAAATCGAAGTTATCACACCTTTCGTCAAAGGATGGATAGATTGAACAATTGGACGTGAGGGCGGAAGAGAAAATCCGAGTTGAGCCTGTCACTGTCAACTGATCTCAATCAGCGAACACGTGCTTGAATGCCATGGCCCGTCACTGTATAGTTGTGTGCACTATAATTAGAGCAGCATCAAGCGCCCCAGCCTTTGCCTCAAAACATACAAGCTTATTAGGTATTCATTCCCGCCGAAGTATCAATGCTAATTATTATACATTAGGTGTTACAACTGTTTTTCGTCACTCAACTACACAAACCTTCTTACTTCGGTAATGCCAAAGAGTCATAACTCCGGTGTCTATGCTAACACTCTTCGCGAAAAACTATTACAAGTTGTGGGGCGAGTACAATCAGTGCAGCGTTGAGCCATGGATCTTCCAGTGGTAAATGTATACATCTGTTAGGAATAAAATGTGGGCCATTGATCGTCAATAGAAGGACTCGAGATATGTGACAGAGGACTAAGGGTGTAGAGAGCGAAAGGGAAGAGAAATGGCACACGAACCAGGATGTGTGAACCTCTTAGCTGAAGGGTGGAAAAGAACGACTCATCTCCCTATCTGCTCACTTTACTTCTCATTTATCCAGCGTGCAGCACAACATATCATCACGCATCAATCGCTCATCATCGTCCCAATAATGTTAAACTTGGTCCGCTCCTTGAAAACCTTCAGTACGGCACCGGTGAGAATTTCTTTGTCTCTCCTGGATGCACAAGACGCGAAGAATGATGCGCTCGTATCTGCAATGATCCTTTAGTACATATGATTGGCAGGAACAATGCAGGGAGCAGGGAGCAGGGAGCATGGATTGCGAGCGTCTGTGTGTGGCCCTGAGAGACGCTCGACGCCCAATACGCCATAAAAGTCAAAGCACGTAAGCACGTAAGCACGTGAGCACCATGCGCTGACTTTGCATCCGTTCTCATCGTCATCGTTGAACGCGCTATTCCTCATTGTTGCCCGCCTTCCTCCCAGCTCATGGTAATCCTCAACATCTACTGCGCTGTCCTCTGAAGTGGCCTCAAATATGTCTTAGCTTGTCACGAATCAAACCGCTTCTACCCTTACACGTGTTGAATTGGGACAACAAATGCCTCAACGCAATGAACGAACCCTTTGCTAACATCTCCCCAACTCGCGCCTGCCTCTTCACTACTTCCCCGCCCCGCCCAACACGGTGCATACCCACCCCTCGTTAACAGCGCCACTGAAGAGCACAAGTTGGGGCATTTACGGTGTGTCCACCATCCTTCTCCTTTGCCCCTCGATTACTTCATCCTTCCCTTCGCCTTCTCGTCCATCTATCCGATTCGCATAGATGCCTCTTTACTCCTTCTACGCGTATACCCACCCTCCCTTCCTTTCCATTTCTATATTTGTGTTTGCTTACACCTGCCCCGTCCGCTTCCCATTCGCATTCGCTCATTTCCCTCTATTTATGCTCTCACCTATTCCGCGCATATACCCACTCTTGCCTCCATCACCTACTGCTTCTCCCTTATCTTTTCCACTATCCTCTCTTCCTCATATTACAGGAATCCGCTAACACGTCTTCTCTCCCCAGTCATGGCGGTGCAATCGTAGCTTCACAGCCTCATTCGGACAATTGGCGGTGCAATGATCGACGTTGATCCCGACATTTAAGATTACTCTCATATGTGGGGTGGCGAATGGCTGGAGTGGTGGATGTCGAGTTATGAATATTCACGACCGTTGGTAAGTGTCACTTCCTTTCTATCTACTCTTAACCCTCTCATCCATCTACAACTCGTAAATCATAACCCATCTTTCTCCTTCACTCTACGCCGATCATGGTGCGGTGTATTTCGTGTTAGCCTCTACCATTTTGCGTGTTTGTAGGTTTCGATTCTCTGCAGTTGGTTCGAACTAGAACCAGGATAGAAGATGGTCAGTCTGTATTCGTCCTTGCTCATCACACCCTCGCTGGTTAATCTTATTTAATTCTTCCCTCTCCCGCCATTCTACCCTATACCACCTCGCGACTCACAAAAAGATGGATTGATGTCGATCTCCATATGCTTGTCGACATCCTCCCTTCCCGTTCTCTCGTCACCTAGGTTAACTCACCATTCCTCAGACTTCTATGCTCGTTTTATGACTTGCACCTTAGCTTGCCTATTGACCTTCGCCGCTGTCTCTGCCCCGATGTGCGCTCACATTGGGTGCATCATAGCTACTAGTGTTAGGCTTTTCAGGTCGTTATACTGTTAGAAGATCGTGCATGATGCTGACGTAGATAGTGAGTTTCATTACTGATAGCATCTACAGATTGTTGAAAATATACTTTTGATGCAGTATGCTCACGCACGTCATTCCGTTTCATCCCTACGCAGGCTCTTCTGTACCTTCAGGCTCAAAAATATCATCTTACAGTAGGAATGTTTGTATTCTGTATTCCGAAACATCTAGTACATCTCGGTTGTGCGGTCATTGTAGAGTGCCATGGTCCTCCCTCCCCTTCGGTGGTTTGAAAACTGCGTAAAAGAGAACGGCGGATCACCGGCGGGCGTTTAGATACACGCATCACTCATGGAGCAACTGTAGTTCCGTCAAAAGCATTAATTCTTTCTTTCCCTCGCAGTGATCGGGCAGCATGCCCATAACGTACATGCCGATTTGATGATTTTGAACTTTATTATGGTGGCATCTCCTGAGTCCGAGCCCTTCCTCGCTTAATACCTGGGCCACATGCGATATCATACATATGTATCATCTCGCCTGCAACTCCGTTCTTGAGCGTCTAGAATGCCTTCCAGCTCCCTCCCTATAACGACAGCGCAGCTATGTGCACTGTTTACAGAGAGTATTGTCTATGGAATTTACCTCGTCACTTGTGGATACTGCGCTCAGCAACTATTCATGGTCAACGGCCGATGTAAACGCCTTGGGGAGTACCACTGGCCCATGGTTATCGTGGCAATTCTGCTCTTAATTTTCAGTACTCTCGACGTAGCCATGGGATTTTACCATAATCTATGGGCATTCGTACTCTATACCGGTACTGGAGGCGCACTGGAGGCGTTCCATAATATTTCGTTCTGGGTTAACGTTATTAAGGTAAATCCATTCAAATCTTGCACCTAGCCACAAGCTACTCACAGGATTTACCATATGGCATAGACCACCAATGTGTTAGTGACAGCCAACATTGGAGACGGAGTCCTGGTAAGTCATTCTTAATACAGCAACTTACACTGTTTCCTCATACCAAAACAGATATACAGATGTTGGATCGTTCATAATAAATCTTGGCTTGTTGTCGTCTTCTCCACCATTTTATGGCTTACAAGCGTCGCATGCACCATTCGCATTGTCTATGTTGAAAGTACGATTCATGCTAGAGATCTACTCCGCGACGAAAAGAGCATCACGGCTCCCATGATAACCTTTTGGACATTGACGATCGTCATTAATTTCGTTACAACTGGTATGTCTACACCTTTTTGAGTGATATTTATCCCCTTACATGCGTTCATAGCTTTACTAGTCACTAAGATCTGGAGAGTTGATCGTCGAACTCGAAGATGTCTCCATAATAGCGAATTAGCGAGCCATACACAGCATTCGAGTCCACTACGGTATGCAATCCGGATTGTCATGGAATCTGGTATTCTATATACCACCTTCGCCTTTATTTCATTTGTCGCCTACGTCACAGGGGGTAACTGGGTCTTTCCTGTTACTGGTATGGTAAGCCACTTTCGAATATGGTTTATGAAATCTTCCTGAACTACATCTCCGCTACATATTAGGAAGTGCCAGTGGTTGGTATTGCTTTCAATCTGATCATAATTCGAGCGGCAGCCCGCCACGCAGAAGAGAACACATCTTCACAGCTCCAACCCAGCAACTCAATTTTCTTCCGCCATCAAACGAACTGCGTCTCTCTTTCCTCCAGAATAAGTGCCAGTGAACAATGTTCGTGTGGTTTTCAGTGTGCGGATAGCTCTCAATTTTCAAGTGGCTCTGTTCCTCTCCGTCCCCAAAAGCCATCAGAAGTGTTCATGACGTAAGGCATTAGCAGAATTCATATTGCCGAGTGTACTTAAGATTCTGTTCATCACGAGCTTCCGATTTATGTATATATATGAATATAACTCCGTCTACACAGAGTGATCCTAACACCATCATATAGATTTTAACTTAATAATATCTATGGCGTATTACAGTTGTCTGAAAAACATCCGGCCAAGTCGAGATAAAGGGAGAGTCTATGAGATAGAAACACACAAAACAGAGGGAAAACCGTCATAAATTTGTACAGTGCAAAATACATAAATAACACTGCGTCAGTCGGAATTACTGTAACTATTTTGAAAACTTATTTTCCATACACTCCATTACTGAATGCCAGCCTCAGCTCACATTGTGTGTCAATGGATTCTTCATGTTGGTCAAATATTACACCAGTATGCTAAGTGGTCATGACCATCGAAAATAAATACAGTAACATCATTACATAGCTTGTATTAAATCAACTTTAAACCACATATCATACAACTCCATCTGTGTGATTTCATAGAATTACTCTCTGAAATTGAATCCCTTGCATCAAGTGCAATAAATTCAGACTGAAAAGCTGATAAATATGGGTGAATATTCAAATACAATGTAAACTTACATAATGGTGTCGAGCAGGAGTTGCAGAATCAGCCATCCTACTGCAGGTATGATCTGGGTCATTCTCTTGATATCTTTGAGATTTGCCATTTAAACTGGGGAATGCTTCTTCTCCAGTCACAAAACTCTCTGGACCATCAGTGAGTACTGGCTTTAGACCTTTCTTTGTCTCTTTATTCTTTTTCAACAACTGTCTTGCATCTGATGCTCCAACCATCACTGGTAGTGATTCTGTGCTGGCTGGAACCTATAAAAAAAAAACATAGGAATCAGAAAATAATTCTCAAAATGGAGAAGGGAATATACATTAAAGAATTCATCAACATCCTCTTGTATTCCTATATCTATCAGGGAAGAATTACTGGTATCAGAGTTGGATATACTTGACCCATTAAAGTTAGGTGGTTGGAATGCATTTTGCTAAAGAGATGATAACAAAAATTAATAATAGAATATAAAAAAACAAAATGGCCTTACAGCAAGGAATTGGCTGTCAAATTCTATCATCATAAATTAATGAAATATATGAATTAATTCAATGTAACCCAAGCTTGAAGAAAATCTACAAACCTGAAAGCTGTGCATCCCATATGTGAACTTTACTATCATTTGATCCAGAGACAACATGTTGCCCATCAGGTGAATATCCCACAGCATATGTTTCATCATCACTAAATCCTAAGGATGGAATGGCTTGTTTTCCAGTTTCTATGTCCCAAATCCTGATTGTATTATCATGAGAGCATGATACCAGATATTTCGCATTGGGAGAGAATGAAACACATTGAATAAATCCAGAATGACCTTTCAACTCCATGATCTGTCTTCTGGTCTGTAGATCCCATATATAGATATTACTGTCAAAACAGCCAGCAGCAAAGAGTTTACCATCAGGTGAGTATACAGAAGTATAGACAGTGTCAGGGTGAGAAATTGGTTCAACCACTGACTCTCCAGTTTTTGCATCCCAAAATTGTATTGTATGATCAAAAGAGCTGGAAGTAATGTGCTGGCCATCTGGAGAGTAAGTAACAGAGCAGACAATATCTGTATGACCATTAAGTGGACCAAGAATTGTTTCTCTCGTTTCCGTATTCCATATCCTAATAGTTTTATCTGAGGAACCAGAGACTATATATTTACCATCTGGAGAATATGCAGCAGAATAGACTGAGGATTCATGTCCTGTTAGAGGTTCTCCGATGATTTTTCCTGAATTTGCATCCCAGATACAAATTGTCTTGTCATCAGAACAAGAAAGAATGCTTGTGCCATCAGGAGAATAGCGCACTGAATTAACTTCACGTGAGTGGCCTTCAAGAGAGTATATCAAGATGTCCCTGTCCAAAGTAATATCTGCATTCCATATCTTGATTGTTCCATTTTGATCTCCTGAAGCAATATATTTGCCATCTGGAGAATATACAACACGGAAGACCCGAGCTGTATGTCCAGTTAAAGTTTTTTGTAATCTTTCAGTAGAAGGTTTAGACTGTTCTTCTTGCGTTTCTCGAGAGATATCATTCTCAGACATTGGGGTAACAAATCCGTGGATAGTGTATTAGGAGCTAGTACCTCTGAATGAGATAGATCTACAGGAAAGAAAGGTACGGTTGCATTCTGTATGGAGTTTCAATTGATGGTAAGATTGAAGATAACATACCTCTGAGGGTGTATAGTCTGTTCTTGTCAATGGATGTGTGGATTGAGCAATTGGACGTGGGTACGGAAGAGAAAGTAAGTCTGTCACTAGACACTGCCAACGGCCCTATCGATCTTAATCGGCGCACACACGTGTGAACGCTGTCGCTTAAACGCTCGCAATGACTATGTAAACTATAATTAGAACGGTGCGAAGCGCACTGGCCTCCGCTTCCAAACTTGCATCGAACTTAATAGGGTTTATTCCCTTCCGAGCATTGATGTTAATCATTACACAGTGGATTGTACACAATTTTTTCTGTCACTTCACTTCAATGACACTCTTAGCTTAACAAGATGTGAAGAACGACATCCTCATACCTGAGATGTTCCTTCAGTATTGTGCTTGAGATGGCGGGAAGAATTACCAGAGTTTAGTAGGCCGTCGTGAGGCTCCTTCTTTTCGTCTTCCATTCCCAATCTCAGTCTTTCACATTCCCATCTTCGTTCCTCCATCCATGCTCTTTGTTCTTCCCTTCATTTTACATTATGCACGCCCTCACGTGACCCACGACACCACGCAGTACGAGACCCATTTCCAACCCACGAAGCCGCACAGCAAAAGATCAATTTCTCACTGTCCGAATCAATAGCCTCAGTCACTCTTCCTACCTTGTTGGTGCATATTTCGACAAGGCGAGACAGCTCTATTGACAAGACCTGACGAAAAGGGTGAAGCTTTGTATTTGTTGGAACATCGTACAGTTTCAGCAATCTGGGGATGTGATTGGTGCCTAGGAACTCGAGAGACTAGAACGGGGTTCACACCAACATTATGCATGATGTTGCAGCAGTAAGTAAAAATATTTGAAAAACCTGAAACCAGTAGCTGTAATACGCCCAACGTGAACGCACGTTGGGGTGGAGACAGCGACGAAGGTACATGGGCGAGCCGGGTGCGAGTCACTGAATTAGCAATGGATTTTCTGAGGAACAGTGGTTTAACATAGGAGGCGAGGGGGAGGAACAAGAGGTGTTGTCAGGCATACCATAATTACCCCGGATACCGACATTACTCCATCCCCTGGATATACCACTGGCGGGCTCAGCATTTTCAAGCTTGTGAGTAGCGAACTGATGCAGAGCAGAACGACGGGAGAGGGAAGGGCTAAAGGATTGCTCAGTGAGGGTGTGACGATCGGAGATGCTTACAGCCCAACCATCTATCGTCTTAATTCTAGTTCGAACCAGCCGCGAAGAATCGAAACCTACAAACGCACAGAATGGCGGAGGTTAAGACTAAATGCATAGTACAGGCTTGATGTAGAGTAAGGGAGAAGGAGGAGTAATCTCTTTCGTGCTGTAGATCTATTAGGTAGTTAAGAATATATAGAAGAGAAAGACACTCACGAGTGGTCATGAATGTTCACAACCATACATCCACTACTCCACCAAGGGGGAAGGGAAGACAAAGTGATCGAAGAGCACAGGGAGACGAGTGGATAAGGTACAAACAGAAGCTGGCATGTGTAAAGAGAGGCGGACAGGCAAAGAGGGTGGGTGTGCACCGTATTGAGCAGAGCGGGGAAGGCAAACAAGATGGGAAAGAGAGGGGGGAGTGTTACACAATGCACGGGGCAGACTGGGGGCATAACGTGCAGATTTTTCGTATTCTTCGTGGGTTTCATTCATTGGGATGAGGAGTTTGTGATCCAAGAGCATTCAAACACATTACCAGTTCTAAATAACGAAGACAAATTACTCACCGCTTATCGGTAAATTCTGGACATCCCAAATCTTAATCTTCGTATTCATGCTCGCACTGGAGACAACATTCTTCTCATCCAGCGAGTATAATACGCAGTCGATGGTACCGTGACCTTCTACTATTACTATCGTAGTACAATACTAATGGTATATGCTAAACAGGTTCAGTTCTTTCAACTTTAAGAGACTTATAGACATAATTAATCCTTTAACACTAGTTGAAAAGGGATCCATGATTCTCCTCTGAGCCGTTGCTTAAAAAGTTTAACTTGTATACATTTTAAAACCCACACAGAAAATAATAACTTCATTTCCCAAGTTATTTTGATAGCGTTTTGTGGATATCAAAAGAGGTTACCGCTAACTATGCATGTTCAATAAATTCTTTCTTTCTTGTCGTTGGAATCTCGGATATGAGATCCAAGGCCTTAGGCATAAATGACTCTGAATTTTGCGCTTTAAAATACGCACCCAGATCGGAGGTGAATGTGCTATGATAACGCACCGAAACCATCCCTTCATTTTCGTCACTCTTGACCAGACAATTACCATTTTCTCGATCATGATACCCCACCTAGAGTGAATCTTTTTCGGTTAGTATAATCCGTTGCGTCGAGTCAACTCTAGTATCCTTATACTACTTACACGAGCTTAATTTATTTATACTACAGACAGAAACAATTCCCCCTTGCTTGACTCGTTAATGTAACCTGTTTCAACAGATCATTCCGTGCCACTCTTAATTCCAACTCATTTTATAAGTAAAGACCATGTCTGAGAACCAAATAATCCAACATAGATGTGGAACAACACATGCTTCACAATCTTAGGATCACGTAACTCTCGTTTTCCCCATTCTTCGCCTCTGTTCGATGTGCTTTTTTTCACCTCGGTCCATACCACTAGTATTGAGCGTGCAGCATAGAACGTCCCATTGTGAGTCGTAGTGAGTCAATTATGCCTCCAAGTGTATATAGCCAAGGAGATAACAAAATCATTTTAGAATGCGGTCCCGCACCAACGATGCTTTGAAAGCAAGTTCTATTTTTAGTACGCAACACCTGTAATGTCGCCAAGACCAATCGATACACTAAGCCAGCGCTTTTCGCACCCATAATCTCAGGATCCTTGATTACTCAAATTATACTTGGTGTTACAGAGAAAATTTTCCTACACTTATCTTTGCTTTCAAAGCATACGAACCCACTTCATACCGAATGTACTATAAGATGGGTACTGAGACGAAGATACAATCGAACACCATTCGCTTCACCTTCCTCTCTTTCTTCAGTTTTCTACTAGATCTCTTCTATAACTCGGGTGCCTCGTCTAGACTTCAGGGTTCTCTATTCTATTCAATTCCAGTTTGGCAGTGTCTTTATTATTATCCATCTTTAGTATAATTCCAATTCGAAAAGATTGATGTCAACCGCAACCACTCCAGCGCAATCTGCTGTCGAGACTAACGGCGAGCGTGTGCATCCCAGTTCCTGTCCTACTCTAGTGGGGGACCATGACGCAGAAAAAGGATCGGCTAAGAAAATCCCGTCCGAGGCTCTCGATGTCAACGTAACGGAATCAACATTGCTAACTCCACTGCGCAAAATTCTTATACTGTCGGTTCTATCTGCTGCACAGTTCTTCGACATTTTCAATGCAGTCGCGTCTATCGTATCCCTTCCTCAAGTACGTTCTTATGTTCGTAATTGCTACTATTGTTCTCATTGACGAACCGCTCCGTAGATCAGCGAAGAACTGAACTTTAAGCCGGGAACGATTCAGTGGATTTTGTCCGGCTACACGTTGACATTTGCATCGTTCATGCTCGTCGCAGGCCGTATTGCCGACATTCTTCATCCTAAACTAGTGTTCACAGCTGGCTTCCTGGTTATCGGTATCCTCAGCATTCCGGTTGGGGCTAGTGTTAATCCAATCATGGCTGTTATTTTTCGCGCTCTTCAGGGGATCGGTATGTTTATTTGATATTAATGTTTCTATCGATCTTATTGATTTGTGCTGTCCAGGCGCTGCGATGAACGTTCCCTCTGCGATGGCTCTCATCAGTACATACTTCCCTGATGCAGATCAGCGAAGTCGTGCCTATGCAATCTATGGGGCTTCTGGTGCCGTCGGGAACGTTCTTGGAGTCGTAATCGGAGGTATGCTCACTGGGCATCTTGGAGATGGGGTAAGTATTCGATCGCTACCTCCACAATGTAATCGCTAATTTATCTCAACGCCTTTAGTGTTTTATCTTCTCGCGATAGCGATGTCTCCCCTGGCCGTTGCATCTTGGTACATCCTACCAGCACATCGGACACCCCCATCTACTGGTCGCAAAAGTGTTGATTGGCCTGGAGTCTTTTCTCTCACAGCTGGGCTAACGCTATTTGTTTTTGCTGTCACTGAAGGAAGTGCTGGGAGTCAGTATATTTGCTCTTTCTATCGCACTTTCTTGACTTATAATCCATCTTAATAGGTTGGAAAACTGCACGTGTAATCTTCACACTCGTCCTATCCATCGTTCTGCTAACAGCATTCCTCGTCATCGAGCGGTTAGTCAAAGATCCTGCCTTCCCGACACGAACATGGTCCAATAAAAATTTCACGCCTTGGTTTTTCTACGCTTGGAGTATCTATTGGTTCCTCTTCGTTAGCGAGATGCAACTAGTCCAGATTTTTAATGTATGTTTCCCTTTCAATTTATTCCCTTCCGTTCGCTCACCACCGTCGCTTTACAGACCTTATGGCACGAATCTGCGCTATCCTCCGCCGTGCGTTGTATCCCAATGGGTCTCACAGCTATTATCGTTTCTCCTTTAGTTGGAGCCTATGCACCTCGATTCTCCCGCCGACTTCTCCTTATGGGTGGCCAGATCATGTCAGCGGTCGGTGTAGTACTCTTTGCTCTCGCTGACACGAGAGACAAATACTGGTCGCACGTCGTCCCAGGGATGATCGTAGGGATGATACTACTTTAATGACCGTTGTATAGCATCGGCCCGTACGGATTGGCCTGCTTAACCGTTGAGCCACGGCGAGACGGCATGCTGTTACGCCATAACTTAGCGGCTTCAACAGACTGACCGTCTGGTCTTGATTCTAGTTCGAACCAGCCGCAGAGAATCGAACCTTCCAAGTGCGGAGAATCGAAACTTCCAAACACGAAGAATGGCGGAGGTTGAGACTAATTGCATCGCGCAGGTTCGATGTAGAATGAGTGAGAGAGAAAGACCAGTGATGATTCGGAGCTATAGCTGAATTAAGTGGTTGAGGACAGATGGAAGAGAGGTGACACTTACGAGGGTTCATAATAGTTATCTTCGATCCTAAAACGAAGTTCAGCACTCTTCAATACCGTATCGGCTAAACCCCACGTAACACCCTCTCCGACCCTCTCATACTCTCTCATACTCTCACCGCAAAGCAGCAGCCCAAAACAAACGACTGAGCGAGAACTCACCTCACTAACAATCAACTAATTTTCATCTGCTGGGTGTGGGAAGGAGGCTGTAATGGCGCCGTCTTGAGGTGAGATATAAGAGGCGTTAGCATATGCCCATGCTACGAAGAAAATAAGAGTGGATACATGCGTGAGGGAAGTGGAGGGCAGTGGATGCGAAACGTATAAACGAGAGGGGGAAGGGAAGACAAAGTGATCGAAGGGCGTAAGGGGGAGGCGAATAGATAAGGTACGAGCAAAGTTGATATGTGCAAAGAAAGGCGGACGCATGAAGAGGAGGGAATGGGAAGGAGAGTGAACGCACCATAGATACCCCAACTTGCGCACTTCAGCACTGCTGTCAACAAGGGGTGGCGGGGAAGGCAGGAGAGGGGAGAGAGATAGAAGGAGGGAGAGTATTGCGCAGTGCACGGGGCGGACTGGGGGTATGATGTGCAGATGTTTCGCATTGTTTATGGTGTTCCGTCGTTGGATCGAGCAGTTCGCGATCCAAGTTGAATGGCTATAATGTGGAAATGCTGTCTTTGGTTGGTGGCGGCGAGTAGGGTGGAGGGCTGTGATAGAGGAGCTATATCCGAATAACGCCTATGGGAATTAGTCAGGTAAGTTGCAACCAGAACGGATGAGAGGGAGAATGGGCGGGGAGGAAATGCACTTCCTATCGTTATAGATCACGGAGCTCCAGGGCGAGATGCAGCGCGACTTTGAGACCAAAGGAAGCAACTGAAACATCCATTACGCAGCGGGTTGAGCGTTGAGTGAGAGTTGGGAGAACCAAGTAGAGGATCGGGCCATCGAAGCCGGGTCCAGTCACGGGGTCGTTTTTTGTTTGATGCAAGTTTGGAAGCAGAGGCCAGGGCGCAGGGTGCTTCACGCTGCTCTAATTATGAACACACAGCCACTAAGAGCGTTTAAACGACAGCGTGTCGCCGATTGAGATCAGTTGGAAGTCTAGCCTATCACCTGTGACCGATACAACTTTCTCTTCCACGCTCACGTCCAATTGCTCAATCCACCCATCCTTGGACCAGAACAGGCTATACGCCCCCAAAGGTACGATATCTTCAATGTTACCTTCAATTGAAACTCGTTACGGAATACAACTGGACATTTCTTACCAGTAGATCTGTACCTGACTCGGAGCCAGGCTCACAAAAGACTATCTACAGATCTGTTACTCCAATGGCTGAGAAATATGTCTCTCAAGAAATACAAGAAGAACCGGCTAGTGCTTCTAGTGAAAGGCTACAAAGAACTTTAACTGGTCATAGAGGTTTTGCCCTCTGCGTCGCATATTCTCCAGATGGCAAATATATTGCTTCAGGTGATACAGTTGGAATGGTCAAGATATGGAATGCAGACATTAGCTTGGATGGTGATAGTTTGATATTCTCACTTGAAGGCCATACAGAAGCAATCTATACAGTATGCTATTCACCTGATGGCACATGTATTCTCTCTTGTTCTGCAGACCAAACACTCTGTATCTGGGATGCAAATAATGGACAGAGAATTGGAGAGCCTGTGAGAGGACATGCAGGCAGGGTCTATTCTGCTGCATATTCTCCTGATGGCCAACATATAGTCTCTGGTTCTGAGGATAAAACTATCAGGATATGGAATGTGGAAACCAGAGAAACAATCCTTGGTCCACTGAACGGTCATACAGATAATGTCTGCTCTGTTTCATATTCTCCAGATGGTCAGCATATATCTTCCAGCTCTCATGACCATACAATACAATTTTGGGATTCAAAAACTGGAGAAAAATCAGCTGAACCTTTGTCACAACCTGAAGGTATCTTCACCTCTGTATATTCACCTGATGGTAGACTCTTTGCTGCAGGATGTAATGACAACAATATCTATCTCTGGGACTTACAAACCAGAACACATATCACAGAACCATTAAAAGGTCACTCTGGACGTGTTGATTGCATATCAGTCTCTCCCAATGGAAAATATCTAGTATCATGCTTTCAAGATAATACTGTCATTATTTGGGACTTAGAAGCTGGAAAACAAGCAACTAAATCCCTAGTATTTCATGAAAGTGGTCGAATACATGCTGTAGCATATTCACCTGATGGCAAATACATTGTTTCAGGCTCAGGAGATAACAGAGTTCAAGTATGGGATGCACAGATTCTAGGTCTGTGCCTTTTTTCAATCCTGAATGCAAATTATTTCTCTGATTTATTTATGGTTTACAATGATAGAGCTTGATAGTCAATTCCTTTCAGTAAGCTTATTAGCCTTCTATGTTTCTGACATTGATTTTATTGTAATATTTTAGCAAGATGCATCTCAAGTACCTAATTTGAATGGATCAAGTATATCTAAGTCTGGTACTACCAGTAAATCTTCCTTGCTAAATGCAGAGGTACAAGGAAATGCTGATGAATTCTTTGATGTATATTTCTCTCTTCTTTTTATGACTATTTTCTTATATCCATTTTTTTTAGCTTCCAGCCAGTACAGAATCATCACCAGGGATTGTTGAAATATTTGATGAAGGACAGTCCAAGGAGCATAAAGAGACAAGAAAAAATCAAAAGTCAATACTCTCTGGAGATCTAGAGAATTTTCTGGCTAGAGAGCAAGTATTTTCAACTGTGAGAAATATCAAATATCAAAGAGACCAGGAAAATGAACCAGATCATGCATGCAATGGAATGCAAGAATCTGCAGCTCCTGCTCGCCACCATTATGTAAGTCTGTATTGTGTTTGTAGACTCAACCATACTTATTAGCTTTTCAGTCTGAATTTACTGCACTAGATGCACCAGGTTCAATTTCAGAAAGTGACAGCAGTAAATCACAGAAGTTGAACTGTGTACTATGTGGTTTAAAGTTTTTTTGAGCATCAAGCTACATACATGATGATATGTTATATTTATCTCATAACAGACCCCATATCATAAATCCAATCATACAGTTCCAGAGGTCAGAATCAGGTAGTTAGAGCAGTACACCAAGCCACTTACTGATAATTCAAAGATAGGAAGCTATTTCAATTAAGAGGTCTGTCCAATGACTTTTTTTATCAATATCAAGCAGACAGCAACATAATGGATATACCACCACTAGTCACCAGGTTAATGGCAAGCATTGCATTTATATGGTGGTAAGTATATAAAGCACTTACCTCCTCAATCTGCACAGAAACCAAAATGACAGGAATAATTGGCCAGATGTGTTGAGGTCCAGGATAATTTGATGGGGTCAAGCTTGAAGCTCTAGTGTGTCAGGCACATCAACACAATCTACTAAGAGAGTGCTGAGGTCAATATGCTAACTATCAACTTAAGAGAAAGGGAGAAAAGGGGAGTGAGGAGTAGAGACCTTTGTATTGGCAGTAAGAAACAACCAGCTAAAGACTACAGAATAAGAGTGTAAACTACTACTATATATACTAAAGGGCCATGCACATAAGGTGCAACTAAAGCATGTACAATAATGAGGGAAACATGTGTGTTTTAATGTATCTACTGTGCACTGCAGCTGCATATTGCATACTGTGGACATGCATTGTCAAGCAAGCAAAATGTTGCTTTTGAGAATTGCAGAAGTGTTGTTATTTGTGCTATCCCAAGTAAGTTCAGGGAAAGAATGAATATTGCAATTCTACACAAATCAATCCAAAAGGCAGTATGAGTTGGTTGAGCTAAAGGAGTAGAGATCTGGCAATAAGGTGTATGAACCTTGAATATAATATAGATGCTGAAGTGGCTGCTGGTAGAAGTGGTATCAGACTACTAATACCTGAATACAGTAACTGTCTTGATGTAACATTGTCATACATTCAAAATGTTTTGAACAAAGACATTATTCTGTCTCCACAGAAATTGTGTGAGAACTTGGGACAAACATGTACATCCAAATCATGTGACAGATAAGATTAGATTATGCCCTGATCTCTATTTATGATTAACAATTCTCACAAAATCAATTATGCTTATGCCACCATATCCCTATGCTTTTCCCTTTATGCTTATGATTCATGCCTATGCTTTTCCTTATGACTTATGCTTATGACTCTATTTTACTATACTATGACTGCTCTATGACTCTCTTCTATGCTTTATGATTCCTCTATATGTTTTTATGACTCTTTTCTATGCTTTATGATTTTCCTTTATGCTCTATGACTCTTCTTATGTCTTATGACTCATTTTATGTCTTATGGATCACTCTGAATCATTTTGAGTGACTACTTATAACTCAGTTTGATTCTTTATGAGCCTACTTAAGTTTATATGACTCATTTTATAACTCCTTATTACCTTTCTATATATTTATGAATCATTTGGACTTAACACTAAGTCATAAATATGGGACTCATTCTTGTACATGATGACTCACATTAGGTGGGACATCTTTATGTAATCAGGTTCCATAGTAGTATATAAGGACCATGATTTGGGGGATTTTCCAAGTGTCACCCTCTGAGGTAAAAGTACTACCTCTCATCTGGAATTGTCAGTGAAGCAATTCAGACTAGTAGAACTGCTACTAGGGAGTTTCCAACCCATCCTTCCCAATTCATTGGTCAGTAGTATAGTCACTGCTTCCAATTGAATACTCTTTAGACTACTCTCTTATTGACATCTTTGTCTATAAGCCTCATTTGCCCTCAGCCTACCAACAGGCTACATCTACATTGCTTTCATTTATATTACTAACATTCAGCAAATTATAAAGTCAAGTCAGTTCAGCACATCAAGTCAAGTTCAGCACATCAAGTCAAGTTCAGCTCAGCACATCAAGTTATAAGCTTCTGATAAGCTTCACATCACATCAAGACAGTTACTGTATTCAGGTATTAGTAGTCTGATACTACTTCTACCAGTAGCCACTTCAGCATCTATATTATATTCAAGGTTCATACACCTTATTGCCAGATCTCTACTCCTCTAGCTCAACCAACTCATACTGCCTTTTGGATTGATTTGTGTAGAATTGCAATATTCATTCTTTCCCCAAACTTACTTGGGATAGCATGAATAATGACACTTCTGCAATTCTCAAAAGCAACATTTTGCTTGCTTGACATTGCTAAGCTTAATTGCTGACAATCCTAAAATGGCCATCCAGTATGAAAACCCTAATAACTCATTTTGAAGCTCTCAGAACAAATATATAAAAGCAAGGCATTGTCAAAAATAAGAAAAAAAAGAGATATATAGTTTTTAATTTTTCAAAAAATTGTTATTAGCTGCCAAAACAAAATGTAATGTTTTGTCACTGTTTGTCACACAATATGTTGGGTCTGCAGTGAATCAACCTTACAATGAGATATCTTCATACTTCTATTAATAGCCTCTATAATTTGCGATACATATCTTTTTAAAGTCATCCATGCTGTATAGTTGGAGATGAGGATTGCATTACACTATAGAAGCTTCTTTTAAATAAATTCTTTTAAATAAAGGTAAATACAGTCTAACACTGCAGGCAATTGCCCATATATTTGCGAACAAATTGTAAATATATGAGGAATAAAATAATAACTAAATTTATGATAAATTCTTTGAACAATTAGTGAATATAATCAAAGTATATTCACAGAATGTATGATTGCAAAGATGCCAAGTAGCTAAAATTAGTTAGACAATGGTATCTATGGCTTAGTGTGAGGGAAGGTTTGTAAAATATCAAACAAACTGGTAGGAAAAAGAAAG